>VUQH01032383.1:0-15699 GCA_015106775.1 Etroplus canarensis | reverse complement strand
CTACTCGCACCTCCACCCTCCTACCTTTCCTTCTCTCTCTCTGCCTCCTAACACGCTTTCCCCCTCTCCCCCTCCTTGGTCTTCAGCCAACAGTAGCATAGTTTCCACCGGCACCGGAGGCGGTCGTTGTTAACCCAGGCTGCGACCGATCCGGTATGGAAGTCATGTTATGAATCCGCATATTTGATTTGGCAAAGTTTTTACGCCAGATGCCCTTCCTGACGCAACCCTCACCATTTACCCAGGCTTGGGACCGGCACTAGGACTACACTGGCTTGTGGGTCCCTGTGGCTGGTTTACACTAACATTCGTTGGTATTATTTTCTATATATTTTAGCAATGCGTTATGTATATGTTTAAGATCAGAGGAATTTGGATGTGTCGGCATACCCTTGTTAAATCATCGTGGCGTGACAGTAGTAAGCCTAGCCAAAGTCACGATCTTCATGCAACCTTGCCTTGTTGTTAACCAAGTTTTCTCTGTGCCTATCTGGTATTGCCAAGACGCCCACCTGGAACACCTTTTGCTGTAAGCTGGCTGACCTATTTTTAACCACTTCTTGGACAATCTGTATTCCATTGGACTCTCTGGACCTCTGATGTTCAGAACCCTCAATGCCCTGGACCTCTCTGGATCCAGTACCCAGGTTTATCCCACCCTGCACATTCCTATGGACACTGAGACTGTTTCAATCTGTACTTTTGGGTCTACCACCACAGCAAACCCTAACATCGTCTTCCCCTTATCCAGTAAGGGTCGTGGCACTGGAGCCTATGCCAGCCGTGAAAGGCAGGGTACGCCTTGGACAGGTCTCCAGTCTGCTGCAGAGCCAACACAGAGAGACAGACAACCATTCAGGCTCAACTTAGAACCATGTCTAACTGTGGGAGAGCCCACACAAGCACTGGGAGAACACACAAACCTTAGCTGGCCAACTGCTGGATTTGAACCCCTACCCTCTTGTTGTGAGACAACAGTGCTAACCACCACGCCGCCTCACAACTTCACACATCATCTGTTGATTGTGACGAGTCGTAAGCAGGATGAGCGACTGCATCATTGATGTTCTGGTTTTTCTCCCATTTGCCCCAAGATGGAAATGCACCACAACTCCAACCCCTGACCAACGCATCCACCAAACCTAAAATTTGCCTTAAAACCCCTCACTTCTCACAATAGAAATGCTAGATTACACACATGCAAACACATTTTTTGATTATCAGCTCAGACAGCGATCTCTCACTTATGTTTCCTCCCCTCTTTTTCTGTTCTGGTCTTGTTATCCCCTCCATTCCTTCATGTTTTCTGGTGTCTTCTCTCTTGCGTGCGAAGCTTTGCATTAACACAAGTTTGACTTGTAAGCAACAAGAAGATTGTTTTCTGTTCCCTCTTTAATCTGCACAGCCCACTGAGCTGTTGCATTATTTATGTGTTTGTCATTATCCTTCCTTTGAGCCCCAGAGGCGCATGTTTTTCCCAAATATTGTTCATTTTTCCGTAAGGCTTTGCTTTGGCAAGAGAAGGGTACGAGGCAAAGTTACATAGATATTGATAGACAGTGGCATGCTTGCAGGGTTACAAAGGCTGAAAAGGTTGCGTATGATGTAGAAATGGCACAGTTAATTAATGCCATTCACCCATTCGCATTAGATTAGAATGAAAGTATATCCAGCTGCATCACATTACTCTCAAAAATGCTGTTTCAAGGCAAAAAATAAGCCCACTTTTTCCCGACTTCTGAAGAAAGTCACTTGTTTTCTGCGCTGTACTGTTGAATACAGCAATTTTTAAAGACATATTAACTGTGAACTGGTTTGACTAGGTTTGCCGCAACAATCACTGCTCAGAAGTCTGTGATTATCCTCGAACCAGGACCTTACTTAAAATGACTGCGCATTAAATCATGCTCTCGAGGCCACATCACAGTGATCGCACATAATTTGTTGTTACTTCACAATAATCAGCTGCAGATGTGAAAATCTCATTGGCTGGCCTCATCACAGGTCCCGGTAACCTTAGAAAAACACAACTGAAAAAAAGCTCTCTGACATACAGTTTCCTTAATTCAACAGCACATAGAGCTCATAGTTTTTACACCTGTTTTTCATTTCTGCCCCCACTAAAGGATGACGGTCTTAAGAGAACCGCATGCAAAGTGATTCTTCATGCTAATTCTGATACAATGTGTAAAAAGGGAAAGAGTTGTGTTTTACATTGTACATGGTATGTCATTAATAAAATGAATGATTTGACCAGGACATCAGTGACATAAACGCTCATCCAGCTCATGGTCCACCACAGTTTACAAGTTGTTTTAATGTTTGAAGTACAGAAAGAAAGTGACAAGTTTTCTTGTTATTTATTGGTTGTATTACACAAACTAATGAGAATTAAAATCTATTGAGAAGTCAAGGAGGCTGACAAATATTCACATCCAGGACCCTGGCGCTTGACCGGCTCCAACCTAGCTAAAGACTTTATTATACCATAAATAGACCTAATGACGACATTCATGCATCGATGGCAAGCAAGCAAAGTAGCAATTCTGGTGAAAATGGAAAGTGCCTGTAAAATGACTACTATGACCTTGACTTTGAGCACAGTTTTAGTGATGACCTATGAGGTGATCACTGTGTCTAAGTTTGGTTAAAACAGACTAAAACTCTTAGGAGTAGTGATTCTTGTGAAAATGGGAAAGTGCCTATGATATGACTTTGACCCTGAACACAGTTTGGGTGAAGAGCCATTTGGGGATCACTTTGTGAAAGTTCCACTAAAACCTGACTAGTATTCCAGGAGGAGTAGTGATTCTGGTGAAAATGGAGAAGTGCTTGTAAAACAATAAATACAACCTTGACTTTGAACACAGTTTGGGTGATGCCCCATGAAGTGATCACTGTGTCCAAGTTTGATTAAAACAGACCAAAACTCTCAGGAGTAGTGATTCTTGTGAAAATGGAGAAGTGCTTGTAAAACAACAAACAAAACCTTGACTTTGAACACATTTTGAGTGATGAGGTGTGTCCCAGTTTGTCATATCCAGGACCCTGGTTTTTGACCGGCCCCAACCTAGCTTAAAGCATTATTATACCATAAATAGACCTAATGACAATCTTCATGTATCGATGGCAAGCAAGACAAATAATCTTGGGAGTAGCAATTCTGATGAAAAGTGCCTGTAAAATGATTACTATGACCTTGACTTTGACTTTGATTCTGAGCACAGTTTGGAGTGAAGAGCCATTATTTGATCACTGAGTGCAAGTTCCACTAAAATCTGACTAGTGTTCCAGGAGGAGTAGTGATTCTTGTGAAAATGGTGAGTGACAAATGTAACCTTAACCTTGACTTTGAGCAGCTTAGGTGAATACCCATCCAGTGATCATTGCAAGTTTGATTACATTCTGACCAGTATGGCAGGAGGAGTAGCAATTCTGGTGAACCATGGGCCCACTCGGCGGATGACAGCTGGATGGACACCTTACCATGGAATGAACTCACTGGTCCTTTGGCCAAATGAGCTATAAATTATAGTATTATTAGAGCAAAAGTATTCTTAGTAATGGATACCATGCAATGTATACGCACACAAAAAAATCCCCAGCAGATAAGATATGAGTCGTGTCACACTGCGTCCACACATGTGCTCATGTATTTATCCCACACCTTTTCATATCACTCAAGGTCCTTTAGATTATGATCACTAACTGATGTTCATGTAACATGTATGTAATCCAGTTAATCAAATGTGCATTTTCTGAGTCAAATATTCCACCCAGGTGTTAAAAGATTAATTGGCATCTAATGTGTTACGATCACACCACAGAAAAAAGGGAAGTCAGTTCACAGCTTTGTTGTGGTAGAAACATGAATTCCCTGGTGATGAGACAACATAATAAAAGACAGTTGCTGTGTAGAGGTGCGGCAGTGGCAAGACTCACACTTGGAGAATGGATTTAAAATCTCTTATAAACAGATGCCAGGAGTTTTTACTGTGGAGTTTGTGGAGCCCTAGGCTGCAGAACTAAGTTGTGGTCATGCGAATGAGCTGATTTCCATGGTGCAGGCATGGAAGTTGTAGTCATTTCATGTATTTATGTGAAACCAGAGCATTTTTCTGGCACATACTGATCTGCTTAGCTTAGCCTACCAAAGCTTTAGTCTTTTGGCTGACCAGTTGTTTGGTTGCTTGACATGTTCTCATAGTTGCTGTGCCTACTTTTGAAGAGGTAAGTGCTACATCAACAGCATCCTGGGATTAAAGCTTTATTTTTGTCAACACCAGCCTCCACCTGTGACCCGCTGGTTGGTTGAAGAATAGGTATAATCGCAGTCTACCTTTATCAACAGGATACAGCAGCAAGTCTGGATATGTCCAATGAATGTGGGATCCTTTCTCGGGTCTGCTGGTTTCCTTCAAGTGAGGACTGGAGTTCAGGAAGTCAGTGCTCCCAGTCCAGGAAAAGCGAGGCACATAATTTGCCACAAAACACAGCTTTTCTTTTGTGCATCCTGATTTTTAAACAAAACAGATGGTAGACCGATTATCTCGCTATGGGCTGAGCCAGGGTAGCTGTTTTCTGCTTTTTCTAGTTTTTCTTCTGGTCTGTGCCAGGCCAACCTGCTGATGGCTCCAGCTTAAAAGGATAAATACGAGAAAGATTTTTGATCTTATGACAAAACTCTGCCTTCAGCTTTTATTCCCTGCTACATAGGATAAATAACAAAGAACATAACACATTTTGTGTCAAACCACCCAGTTTTTCAAATCAGCAGAAGTATTGGAACAGAAAATGTTCAACTTAATTAAAATCACAAATACAGCACTTTATATTTGTTTACACATGTGTGGCTCGCAATAAATGCCTTCGACCTACAGACCCCACCAGATTTTGTGTTTCTTCACTGGTTCTTTCCAGGCTTTTACCTCAGCATCTTTTATTTATTGTCTATTCTGCAGGGTTTCGCCCTTCAATCTTCGCTTCAGCAGGTGAATGCATGCTCATTTGGGTCAAGATCTGGTGATTGGCTTAACCAGTCCAAAACCTTCAATTTTCCCCCAGTGAAGGCCTTTGTATGCAGCGTGTTTCTGACTATTGTCTTGCAGCTTAATAAAGTTCCTCCTGATTAGTTTGGACGCATTTCTCCATAAATTAGCAGACATTTCTATAGACTTCTGTGTTCATTCTGCTACTACCAGATGGTGAGTTACACCATCTGTAAAAATGACTGAGCCTGTTTCAGAGGCCGTCATGCAAGCCCAAGCCATGACACAACCTCCACCACGCTTCACAGCTGAGCTTGTATGTTTAGGTTCATGAGTTCCATAGTTTGGCCTTTTCGTCACTTTGGTAGAGGTTAATCTTTGTCTCATCAGTCTCAAACTTTTTTGAGAGCCATCGTGGGTCATGAGTGTATTTTTTTTTTTCAAGTTACAATGTGGTTTATTGATTTTCACGGCTGAAGTGCCGGTTGCATCTTGCCGTATGGCATCTACTTTGTTCTCTGTTTCCTTCAAACAGTTGACTGTGATACTTCCACCCCTGCTCTTTCGAGGTTGCTCGTGATGTTACAGATTGTTGTTTGGGGGGTTTTCACCACTTGTCTGTCATCAGTTGTTGCTCTTTTCCGGGGACGATGAGTTTGACGCTTGTTGCTCAGTGCAGATAGTATCAAATTGTGGACCTGGCTACGTCCAGTGTTTTTGAAATACTTCTGATTGATTGTTTTAACTTCAGAATGGCACGCTTTTCTCCCACAGACAAGTTGGTCTACCCTTCTTAAATACAAACGCAGTCTTTACAATCTTAATCTGACGATCCTAATCAGAATCAGAATGCTTTATCAATCCCAGGGGTAAACTGCATTTTGTTACAGACACTCAGTCATATATAAATACACATAAATTTTAAAGGCAGTAGATTAAATTTGAGAGGTAAGAGATATGATAAAAAAACAGCCTGTCTGTATAAATTGCCATGTGTAACATAAATAATCTAAAGTTAAACACTGTATACAGTATGTAGTACAATACGGAAACAGTCAAGGGGTTACAGGGTCTGTGGTGTAGAGGGTCAAGAGACAAGGAGCGAGAACAGTCCCCTGCGGGACTCCGGTGTAAGTGACCACACTATCTGACACACAGTCCTGTGGACGCACATACTGTGGTCTGCCAGTCAGGTAGTCAGTAATCCAGGCCACAAGGGAGGCATCCACCCGCATCACAGTCAGCTTCTCACCCAGTAGAGCCAGCCTGATGGTGTCGAATGCACTGGAGAAGCCAGAAAACATGACCCTCACAGTGCTCAGTGGCTCGTCCAGGTGGCCGTAGACACGGCTGAGCAGGTAGATAATGGCATCTTTAAGTCGACATCCACGGTGTGTTTTTTTCCCCCAGATATCAGCTGGATTGTCTGCTGGTCTGGCAGACATGTTGGCTGGCCTTGAGCATAGCGATGACGATTCACTATGATCCGCTGTTTAAAAAAGACACAGTAATCTCAAGACACATCGTTGAGAAGACAACTAAAAGATAAGGAAATACAGAGAACAAACAATGTGGAGATGATGATGATGATGGTGATCCGCTGTGATTCCGCTGTCCCACAAAAAAACAAAAACACAGTAATGGCGAAGGGCAAAAACTTTATCAACCGACGTTGTTGAGAAGGCAACTTAAATTTTTTTTAAAAGAAAGACGAAGGAGTTACAGAAAGCTTCGATAAAACAAACGGAGCGCAGGTTAGCTCATGAGCACTGAAATTTTTAATGACTAAACCATCAGTTTTATATTTGACACACCTGGATAACTGCAAACATCTGTCATTAGTCATGTTCCAGTGATTTTACAGGGGACTATATTGCCAAAAGAAATCAATTTGTTAGATCTTAAATTCCTTTTGATTGATGTTTCATTGGGCTAAGGGGCTCCTCTGACTCCACAAGTTGCTGGTGGGATTTATTTTGAGTGTCTTTGAAATGGCTGCGCTATCAGAGAGATTTACACCTAATTAGCTAAACTGTATCTTTAAAAGTTTATGTTACATAGTCATTAAAAACATCTTGAAAATATGAAAAAGTATTAAGGCTATCATTGAGCTAGGTCGATGTTGCCGTGCCACATGATCACACCTTATTTACCATTAAAACAACTGAAATTATCCCCACTTTTTGGGTGTGAATGACAAGTTGACATGGTAAGTTTGAAGAAATGCTCTGGTTTTTTTGTGTAGTGCACCATCACCTCCAGCTAGGATTGTTGCCACAGGCCACTGAAAGCAAGCACTTGTAATTTGCAGGAACTTAATATGAAGAACAAATTTATGGGGTCAGTGGGGAATTAAATTGTAACAGCCAGCGGCTTACAAAAGGTCACTCCCACCCTCCCTCTTTTTCTCCAGTCAGTGGTGTAATGTGGATATGTTCAGAAGCTTCACAGTAACAGTCAATAAATAGGCTTCAAGTTTTGAATGCCGGCAATACGCCGGCATTCTTTGGTATTATGTTCTATATATTTTAGCAATACATTATGTATACGGCTATTTAACATTGTTTTGCGTATGTCAGCGTTTTAGAGGAATTTGGATGTGTCGGCAAACAGTACGCTTGTTAAATCGTCATGGTGTGACAGGGCCCTTGGGTTAACTGGCCATAGGTGAGAAAGCTTGTCTGTCTCTCTGTGTTAGCCCTGCAAGAGACCCGTGACCCGCGGCGCTAAACTGGATAAACAGAAGAAAACGGGTGGACAGACGGTGCACTCATGCAGGTAATCTTGTCCTGGCATTCACCAAACCAGGTAGAGAGGTGTGATTCGTCACTCCACAGAAAGCATTTCCAATGGTACTGAATGAAACACCTCAATTCAGTGACTGAGAGGTGTGTGTGACCCAATACTTTTGTCCATTTATAAATGTCACTGAAGTCAGGGTTAGGGTTAGGAGGTAATGAAGAAGATAGGGTTAGGGTTAGGAAGATAATGCTCTTTGAAGGTTTCTCTGGTGACTGGTCAAAATGTCATGAGTGTGTATTTTTAAGCCGCTGGCTCTGACCTGCTCTAATCATTCCCCTGATGGTTTTTGCTTCTCCAGAAATGCTGGAGATTATGTTTTTGAATTATTCAAATGGAATGTTTCGAGTGGCGGTGCCTTTTCCAAGCACACGGTGGTCCGGTCTGAGTCAGATGCATCACCCTCAGCATGATTTTATATTTTAAAGAAACCCTAAACTCCTTAACATGACACTTCTCATTTTCACGCATGAATCAACGTGAGGCAAAGTGTGTTTGTTCAGGGTTACGCTACACCTCATGCATCCTCTGGCTTCTCCCTAGGGTGTACAACCCCTGGCTGAGAACATGATATACTACTGCTGTGGGAAGCTAAACTGTGGAGGAGTGAAACTAGAAGTTTGGAGCTACACAAGCTGCTGCTCAATCCAAAGTTTTTCTGATGTTCAAAATTACACTCATTAGAGTACCTTGTTGGCCTTGAATAACCTCTCATTTCGCCATCACGGGCATCCGCTGTAATTAAAATGCAGGATATAGACTGCAGTGGGTGAGGATTCTTTAGCTTGAAAAACGCACATTGTTGACAAGTCTGCAATTTTCAGCTGCTGTTTCTTTCGTCCCTCATAGGTCACGTCCCGCTCTCATGCCGATGGAGCCCCATCATTAGGCATATGGATGATGAAGGTTTTGCCAAACCCTTTTCTCATATCATTTCTCTCGGATGGCCGTTTTGAGTCAACATGCAACAGCATTCGAATGTTTCAACAGACACAAAAGCGTCTCTTCATAATCAATATCGTCTGTAAAGGCAACACGGGGAAAACGCATTCAAAATGCCAGCTCTGCAGAAACAAAACATGGACGTAAGGTAAACAACACTGAGTCTAGGCCGTCCAAAGATGCAACAAAAGAGAATAAAGGAGGTCTTGTTGGAGCTGCCACAGTGCATTGCTGGTTTGACCTCATTACTGGGGGCTTATACTACTCACAGGGCTGACGAGGGGCAGAGTGGCACAGTCAAACGCCCCAAGAATGCACATTCATTTACAATGCAGCAATGATGGGCCCACACAATCCCAGCTCGCCCATTGCCCTGAAACCACCCAAACATAAGCATGTTGAGGAAGGCCATGAAATATCACTGAATGACTTACAGGACTGGGAACAAAAACAGAGAAAACGGGAGGGTCATTTGCACTGCAGGCAACTTTTTCACTGGGTTGTTGCAGCAGGTTGTGACAGTCTTTGGGTAAAATTTCACTTGGATTCTTGACCGATGTTGGAGAGACTGCAAAATGAAGAATTTTGCAATGTCAGTATGTTAAGCACATGACAACACAAAAGCCACAAAGTATGGTCATATAATTAAAATCTGAGCTCGTTTTTTTTATACAGTTTTCCCAGTGAATAAAGCAGTTTCTATACAGAAACATAAAAAGCTTCCCAACAGCTTGTGTGGAACGTCAGTGATATGTGGTCACATCTCCGGGAAGAGATCATCCCTGGAGTCATATTTGATTTGACAGTCGCTTTGACCCCCTTCTCATTTTGGTCGGATGTTTTCTGACATACATTCCAAAAGCCAAGCCTTGTAATATTTTTCCACTGGTGGTTCTTGGTGGTCCCTGCTGTTAGGCTGATCCATGCTGATGTTACACCCAGTGTAAAAATCAAAAATCAAATCTCACCCAAAATTGAGAATTGCCTGCAGTGGGAACATAGCCTTAGAAACATCAATTAACCTAACATGCATGTCTCTGGACTGTGAGAGGAAGCTCACATAGGCACAGCGGGAACATGCAGACTCCACACAGGGAGGCCCCAGCCAGGATTCCAACCAGGAATCCTCTTGCTGTGAGGCAGTTGTGCAAATCACTGTATCAACGTGCCACCCCATTGCACAAAACAAGCTCTGTAAAGGCAGGTTGGATGTGCAAAACCTTGACTGGGCCACACAGAGCCCTGACCTCAGCCCCATCTGACACCTTTAGGATGAGCTAGAGTGGAGATTGTGAGCCAGGCCCTGTCATTCAACATCAGTGTCTGACCTCATAAAACCTCTACTGGGTGAATGGGCTATAATTCCCACAGGCAAATTCCAAAATCTTGTAGAAAGCGTTCCCAGCAGAGTGGAAGCTGTTATAGCTTGAACTCCACATTAATGTCTACAGGTTTAGAATGGGATGTCATTAAAGCGCCTCTAGGTGACCCAATACTTTTGTCCAGAGTGTACAGCGTAATCACATGATCGTATTGGCAGCTCGCCACGAATCTTGTTAACCGCAATCATGCTGTACGGTTGTCAAATCCTTTTGACTTCTATGACCCAGTGGTATTTCCTTCAGTGACACTCTCAGGAAAGACATATTTTCAACTCCGTTTCTAGTCGAGCTCTCGGAGTAGAAAAAAAAGTCATTGTTCCCTGCATCCGTTTGTCCACCCTGCGTCAAATTTCCGGATGTAAAGAAATGACAGCCTGCAGGGATCACTAAGAGGTGCTTCTGACTTTTAAGATGCCACAGAAAAATCACAGATGCGTCAGCTGGAAAACTTCTTTGGTGGCATTTTTTAATCATACATAGTGTCTTAACTCTTTTGCCTTGGCGTGACTGTACGAAGTGTTTTTCAGACGGCTTTCACTCAGCCTGTCTCTGTTTTATGCAATGGCTCAAAAACCTCATGCTTACCCTCGCTGTTCAACAGATGTCAAACTCATGCCTGCAACATGACGGCCTGAAAGGTCAGCTGGAGCCACATGTGGCTCTTGTGCAACGAGTGCCAAATGGAATGACCGTCAAACCAGTCCCGAAGTGCTGGAGAACCTGTTCTTACTTAGAGACCATAACAATCTGAATTTCTGTCAGCCTGAAGGGGCTACAGTTAGAGCAACAATGTGGATCTCATGATATGGCTTCCCACTGTTAAGAAAGTGGAGTCAGTATTACCGACCTTCATCTTTTTCCAAGAAACAATGACGGTACAGTGCACACACGCACAAACACACAACGATGATGGCTTGAAATGCAATACACTGAAAGGGAAAGGGGGGGGGCATAACTGTAACCAAGATGTGCTGTGATAATGTGTAAAAACTGCCTCAAAGCCTGAGCGGAAGGGGGTCTTGCCAGGGTGGTTGGTGGTCCTATTACAGACACCATTGAACCTGGCAGGCCTCAGTCTGGGCTTTATTTCCCCTCAAAGCAGAAGGTAGGATTCTTTATTTTCAGTAACCTTATTAATTTTTTTTAAAAAGCCAATATTTTTTAAAGCTGGCGTTTTTACCGTTTGCTTGAACTAGGCCAATAATTTGACCCCTCTTTCAACATGGTTGATCAAGGAATGAGAAGCACAGCATCAGTTAGGGTTAAATAACCTGTTGGCGGCCAAAACATTTTAATCACTGCAGTAATTATCCACTGCAAGGCTCTCACCTATTTGCTTAGTTAAATCCAGACGGTGACCTTTCTAATAAGGAATTTTCTAACAAGTAAAACAGATATAAAGCCTCTTCATTACAGATGAATTGATTCCAAGCTGATCATTTGGGTAGATTTTGAGCGTTTGCGTAAATGTGGTATATCCTTGTGCCATCTGGAAGGTTTCTGTGTAATCTGACATTGTCAGGGTCCCCTGTCCTCCAGGTCCTGACCCCTCTGTTTTCTAGCTTGTTGTTCTCTCTTTCCTTCCTCTGTCTAGTTCTGAGGTGTTGGCGTGGCCGAGGTGGAGTTGTGCCTGCACGCCTGAGATCCGTTCCTCGTTACCGGTGCTGCTTAAGCCAAGTAGTTTCCTCCACACACTGCTGGACTGTTTATCCACACATCTGGTAGTAAGCCAGGTCATGTCTCATGTTTTCCTGTTAATCTGCAAAGATTTTTTTCTTACCTGAATTCTCTACTGCTTCCTCCAGAACCTTCACACCTGCCGAGTCGTCCTAAGAGCTGCCTGACCCACTCTCACCTTTGAACACTGCAGGCTGCCATCGGGAATTGGAAACTCACCTTGGATCTTGGCTGCACTCGCTCACGGAAGAGCCCGAACGGTTTTGTTACCTGCATCTTTAATGAGCTGTTTTGACTCCTTGTGCATCATTAAAGCCTTCTTTACTCTAGCTGTCCGCTTTTGGGTCGGCCTCGCACAGTGTGACAGACACATGGCTTAAATATTGCAATGAGACGGACAGCCATAAAATAGAATTTCCTTTTAGGTTTCAACAACACCTCATGGTCCCAAGAAATGAAATCCCAGACCCATCATGCAATCTAAACTTCAACACTTCTGACACTTCTAACAGCTGTGCTTTTGCACTGAACAAACCTCCTACTTATTGTTTGCTGGCTAACGTTGGCCCACTGTCATGTTCTTATTCAACTTTTTAGGCCATTCCAAAGACAAGACGGTAGTTTGTAGCTCATCCAACACAAGGACAGATGAGCTAATGCCATGAAAAGGTATCAGTTCAGAAGAATCGCTACTCCTCCTACAGTATTGGTCAGAATTTCTTCACACTTACACACAACAATCAGCTAATGGGTCCTGTATTTTTTGTTTTTTTTGGGCATTTTTCTGTTTTCACAGGAATATCTACCCCTCTTACAGTATTGGTGGGAATTTCGTCAAACTTACACCTAATAGATCAAAGCCAATTGTCTTTTTACGGTCCTTTTTCCATTTTCACATGAATCACTACTACTAAGAGTGGTGGTCTGGATTGTAATATTGATATAATGAGCATTCACTCAAATCTGACCAGTATTCTTGGTACTGGTCAGATTTTGGAGAAACTTGCTCACACGTGACTTCCCCCAAACTGTCATGGAGGTCACGGTGAAATTTTTCACGTTATGGGCACTTTTATATTTTCACAAGAATTGCAACTCCTCCTGGAGTAGTCTTCAGGTTTTGGTGAACTTGGGCACAGTGATCACCTAATGTGTCTTCACCCAAACTGTGCTCAACGTAAAAGGTTTAAGATAAAATTTGTCATTTTACAGGCACTTTTCCTTTTTCATAAGAATTGCTACTCTAAAGAGCATCGACCTGGACTGTGATGTTCATAAAATGAGTGTTGGTGTGTGCCCCCCTTCCTAACTATACATAAATGCTATCACTGGGTTCATTAATGGCATAATAATATCTTGAAGTAAGGTTAGGGCAGGCCAAGAAAGCCCGGATGTGACTGTTCGCTAACTTTCTTGATATCTCAGTGCACTTTAATTCTCATTTGTTTGTGCAATACAGCTAACCAATGCCAAGAAAGCCAATTACTCCCCTCCTGTCCTTCACACATCAAAATAACTTAAGAATTGTGAAGGATTGTGAGCCATGTGAGCTACTACATCACTAACAGTCTGGTTTCGAGCTGAGCAGCCAACTCATTAAACTGTCTTTCACAACTGAACTCTAAGCAAAGTGAAATCCACCCACATGTCACTCAAAGTGTCTTTATGGCCTTAATATAAAAAATTTGCATGAGATGACACGGATAAGAAAATGAACTACAGAGACCAAAACAGTTTTTTGCACCAGGCTATAATAACGTCTCTTTGCCGTTTGAAGAGCCACAGTTCTCGGCACTTCCACCCGTATTTTGCTGCAAGGGAACTTACCACCTTTGGAAGACATGACATTCATCTTAATTCACCCTTGGCTGAGACCTACAGAAATAGGTTGCACTGTAAGAAGTCTTTTTTGATAACAATATCTGATGCCTTATGTTCCAGTTTTCCAGTTCAGAGGTTAGTTTTCTGGCCTGTTTATAATCAGAGAGAATTCATAAATCATCTGATATCAGCAGTAACAGTAGAAGGTCACGTGGCAGCCAATGGCCTGTATGAGAGCCTTCTGTGAGTTTGATTTACAACTTTTATATCTTAGCTTCTGGTATTTATGGAATGCTCCGCTGAATATCGTAACTGTCATCTGTGTGAAAGGTCTTCGGTAGCAGTTCAGCAGCAACGAAAGCTCTGTGTACAGGATTCCTCTTTTGTAAACAAGGAATCCTTTCTCTTTCATGGTTAGCACATAACTGAGATACCGAGATAAGGATTACATTTGCAACCACAATTCTGCATAACTTAGAATATCATCACACAGTGCTGGAGACTGAAGTTTGCAGTGTCTTGTAAGCCACCGCCCCGGCCTCCCAGGTAACTCCTCCTCTGTGTTTTCCATATGGCTGCTGGCGAGTTTCATGTTTTCTACAGGCTCATCAGCTATTCCGCCCGTGGTTGGGGATCATTTGTTTGCCACTGGCCTGTTTCCCATAGCAACATGTCTCAAAACCTGCCGCTGCGCAGACTATTCAAAGGAGGCAAAGTGAACAAAGAGCAGAGGTGACAAGTCAGTCAAACAAAAGTCACGTGGTTACCTTTCCACCTCGGCAACTCACATCTGATGGAACACTCTGACCCTCCAAATAACATATCCTCTCTTTCACTGATGGCACGAAAGGCTGAGCTATTCACCTCCAGCACTTTGCATTTTACAAGCGCGTTAAGGGACGGAGTCACACAGATAGGAATGGCTCAGACTGTGGTCAAACGGAATGTTGATCTGGGCTGGTTTCTAATGGATGGGGTATGTGGGTGGTTAACTCTGCCATTAGAGCAGAGAGGGCACTGATTGTCTGCTGCTCTGAGGCTGACCCCCATAAGTGTTTTGCATTGTGTTTCTATTTGTGTGCGCAAACTGGAGAGATGTTTGCCATGCAGGCAGACTGCAGGTAAACTGGTGACATGTGATTAGGTGACATGAAGTCCTGATATTGAATAGGCACTTTAGCAGAAACTGTCTGATTTCAGGTGAATGTAACTGCAAAGAGTTTTCGGTTCCTTTGACAGGAAAGTCAAGTCTATGCACAGCTGAACCAGAATATTGAGATCAGTAGTTCTGGGACGTTGCCTTCAAAATTAAAGTCCCAAAATGAATCTGAGATGCCCTGCTGTATGCAGCGGTCCAAGGGGCCTCGAACCCACCACATACTGTACTGCCATCTCCAGTGGAAATGAACAATGGTTCATTTTTTTTAACAGTTTAATTTTTCATTATCATTGTCGTAAATAATTTTGTCCCTTCTCCTACTGTGAAAATGTGTCATCAATACGCTAAAAAACTAACTAAAAATAAAAATTGTCTCCTTATTTTAGTTCTAGAATTTCACAGATGCAACAAAAACATGGTTTTACTGCAATGAAAATCAAAGGACTAAATAGTTAAACAGCCCGTTACAGAGCGGACACACGTGGTAAACAATTCTAATTACTTACATCTATTTCGCCTGACAAGTGAAAGGTCCCTGGTTTGATTCCAGGTGGGGACACAAGCCCCCCCCTCACCATGGAGGGTTGCATCAGTAAGGGCATCCGGCACAAAAGCTCTGCCAAATTACTGATGCTGATTAATCCGCTGTGGCGACCCCTTGGGGGAGAATACAAGGGAGCAGCTGAAGGTACATTATAGTACCTGCTATGATGACGAAACGACAGGAGGTGGAGCTGGAGGTGGTAAAGTTGAAGACGTTGAGATTTTTACTGGGAGAGACCAGGACGGTCAGGATGAGAAATGAATACATCAGAGGGACAGCTCAGGCTGAGATGGTTTGGACATGTTCAGAGGAGGGATAGTGGATATATTGGACAAAGGATGTTGAAGATGGAGCTGCCAGGCAGGAGGAGAAGAGGAAGACCACAGA
>VUQH01032381.1:0-18231 GCA_015106775.1 Etroplus canarensis | reverse complement strand
ATCCATGTGTGAAAATGATGTCTCATGCTCCCTGAACCACTCTTTCACAATTGGAGCCCGATGACTCCTGGCATTGTCATCTTGGAATATGCCCGTGCCATCAGGGAAGGAAAAAATCCATTGACGTAATAACCTGGTCATTCAGTATATTCAGGTAGTCAGCTGACCTCATTCTTTGAGCACATACTGTTGCTGAACCTAGACCTGACCAACTGCAGCAACCCCAGATCGTAGCACTGCCCCCACAGGCTTGTACAGTAGGCACTAGGCATGATGGGTGCATCACTTCATCCAGGTGGCGACTTTTTTTTTTGGCCGGGCAGTGTATTTACACAATAAAAATAAAAAGCAGCAAAAAACCCCTAAAAATGTATACTCTGACAGTACTGATCTGTCTCACTGTAGATGATCGACTTCAGATTGTTTGGAAGTGGCCTTATAGCCCCTCCCAGATTGATGGACAGCAACAGACTAATAATAATTACAAAAAGAGAGTTAATATTGACACAGTGTAAAATGTCATTCTGTTTTTCATCCGAGTTTAAGACCTGCTGAGTATCAGCTGATTTTTTTACTATGCCCCAATATGTAAAAACTTGAACTGAATTGAATGAGGGTGTACTTTCTTTTACACAACTTTATCATACTGCGGTTAACTTAGCTTTTAGTTTGTTGTCCTACTATTTCTATTCAGACTGGACTTTAGGTTTAATGAGAACAGCTTGTAGAAAAACATTAACATGAAGAAAGAAACAAAGAAAGAAAGAAAGAAAGAAAGAACATACTTTATGAATCAGGCAGGGGAAATTGCAAGCCGACACAGTCTTTGGTAGTTGTCATATATACACACTTTTGCATGCACAACACATATCAGTGTTGAAAGACATGTAGAACAAGGCAGCCCATTGGGGTTTGGTGCCTTGCTCAAGGGCACCTCTGCAGTTCTAAGGGGCGGGTTGTGACATGGCACCTTCTCTGGTCTGGTCTTCAGTCCGTCGCTATATGCGTTGGTCCAGTACGGGGTCTTGAATTGGTAGGTCCCAAGTAGGCCACCAGGTCCAGGTTGGTTCTAGAACTGGCGACCTCATCAAGCAGGTCCTGAACCATTGCATGAGGTGATATCCAGAGCACAGTATAGCCTTATAAGTTCTTTTTAGTACTAAAAATGGAAATGCCCTATAACTCCTTTTTTCTTTAGAAAATATTTTATATATTTGCAGAATATGACAACGTTCATGAAGTGCAGGCCCACTGCCCACACACTTTTGTTTCCATAATGAGAGGCTGTAGTAACGCTCATTATAGTAGCCATAATAAGACAGCGCTGTTTAGCGTTTGGTGTTGCCTGGCTGGAAAATTTAGCAAAACCACAAACATCTAATTTCCAACCTTTTTTTTTTTCGTTTGCGCTGCTGCTGCTGCTCTGCTTATTGTTGCTTATACATCATGAAAATGGAGCCGAGACTTTGTTGCGCTTCATTAGGGTGAAGAAAAAACGGTTCTCTAGAAGCCTGGAATCAGATCCACATCAACAACCAGAATCTGTTTTTGCATTCCGTCAAAATAGGAAAATTGTCAGTGGCTCAAACACGCAGCGAGCAGAAAGCACCACGCGGCATTCAAAGCAGGACGCCAGAGACGTGAGACCGTGAAACGCAGCAACAGTAAAAGTATGACGAGCCATCAACTGAAGCGCCAAATCAGAAACTGTAAAGCAGGATTTACAGCTTACTGCTGATTGCGCTTGGAGTTAAAGAGTTCTCAGAATGCTGTATTTCTGGTCGCCCAAAGCGGCTATTGAACCTCCCCGGAGGTCAGCGGCTCACAGCCGAGGGAATAAAAGATGAGATGTGTACGTCAGTGCTGTCCAGGATTTATCTCTTCTCCTGACAGTAAAAGTCGCTCGGCATTGTCCGGGGCTTCCCGAGTACACATCACATGTTCTACCAAGCCTGTTCTCGCGCCTACAGTTTAATTCAGCGAGATAAATAAAAGTGCACACACAATTCAGCTTTTAATGCGCCATGTAAGCCGGCCAAAAGCAGAGCAGCGGAACCAAAAATAGGCACAGGGCACGGCAATCGCTCCACCTACATAGAGTATCATGGCTGACAACCACTGAGGCCACGTCTTAGACGTCTCATGACATTCCAACAAAAACGCTCAGGCAGTCAGAATTTCTATTTTTACCTCCCCCCGACTTCCTGTGACAATCTCCACAATTTGTTTTGTGACATTGACTAATAGGAGCACAGAGCAGGCCAGCTTGCGTGGCAAAAAAAAAGACTAAAGAAGAGGCAGCCCATAGTGTGCGGCCGACTGAAAGGTCCACGGTCACACGACAGCTTCGTACAATTCTTCTTATTTTGGGAAGTCGGTCACCCCCTGCTGATCAGACGGGTCATAAAGGCTCCAAGCTATGATCAGTCGAAGTCGGTCGTGTCTTTCACTCAATTCACCGCAAGTTCAGAGAAAACTACCGTGATTCCCGAACCTGGTGGAGCTGCAAGCTCATCGTTTTTGCATTTCTTTAAAATATTACTTAAAAAAATCAGTCAGGAGTTAAAGTCCTTGTTCTGTATGATAACACGCTTCTGTGATCCATCATTTGAACTTTCTTTGGTTTTTGAGGTGTTCCCCAAAAGCCTCATAACTAGAATCCTCTTACTCCCGTGCCACCTGTAGACTGTTTTGATGCTCCACAGCTGCCTTAATTCTTCATGGCATCGAATCAACAAGACGCCGGAAACATTCCTCAGAGAGTTCAGTCCATTTTGGCACATCATAAAGCAGATGATGCAGGCTTGTCAGCTGCATCTCCCATCCCACCACATCCCAAAGGTGTTCTTCTGGACTGAGGTGTGGTGACTGTGGAGGGCATTTGCGTACAGTGAACTGACTGCCATGTTCCAGCCCGAGATGATCTGAGTTTTCTGACGTGGTGCGTTATCCTGCCGGAATCAGCCATCAGTAGACGGGTACATTGTGGCAGCTGAGGTAGAGCGGGTCGTCGTTTAACCAGAAGGTTGGTGGTTCAATCCTTCACTGCTCCAGTCTACATATCGCATAATGTCTGTGGGCAAGACGCTGAACAACGAAGCATTCCTAAGGCATCCATCACGTTGTGGATGTGTTTTATGAATAAAAGCACTGTGCAAATGGGTAAATGAGACTTAGTAAAAAGTGCTTTGAGTGCTCAGCGTAGAAAACTCCTATATAAGCACTGGTCCATTTGTCATTGTGATCATACAAGGATAGACACAGTGGGCGACAATAGTCAGGTAGGCTGCGGTCTTTAAAAGCTGCACAACTGGTACTCAGGGGCCAAAGTGTGCCAAGAAAATATCCCCCACACCATTACACCACCAGCAGCCTGAACTGCCGAGGCATATTTTCTGGAGTTGTCCCATCCTTAAACCGTTCGGGACGCTGTTCACAGAATGGTCAGGGAGGTTCTGTGGTTAGCACTGTCGCTTCACAGCAAGAGGGTCCAGGTTCGAATCCAACGGCCGGCTAGCTCAGACCCCTCTGTGGAGTCTACATGTTCTCCCCATGCTTGTGTGGGTTCCCTCCGGGTGCTACGACTTCCTCCCACAGTCTGACTGGTTCTTTGTCTCTCCGTGTTGGCTCTGCGACAGACTGGCGAGCTGTCCAGGGCGTGCCCCACCTTTTGTCCCAATGACAGCTGGGGTAGGCTCCAGCACACCCCCCCGCAACCCTGGACTGGATAAGCAGAAGAAGATGAATGAATGAGTAACAAGCCAGTGGCTTTACCAGGAAACTACCACCATCAAGCCATGGTTTGCCATAACTAAGGACATCCACCGTATGGAACAGCTGACCTTCAACCTGTGATGTTCTGTGGGAAAAACAGAACACATGTATTGCATTGTGGTGATGACAGTGTATTGTTTTTCCTGTTTTTGTTATCCACACTGCTAGGTTTTATTGTTATTTTCATATGTTATGTGTTGAGAGATTATGAAGCAGTGACACTTCATTTTGCCTTTATAGAAAAAAAAAAAAAGTCATGGTGAACATGTGTACCTAATAAAGTGGCCAGTGAGCGCATAAAGCTATTTGTTCCGCTCTGTAGCTGACCGTTGCTCTCTAGTGGACATTCCAGGCTCTGGTTATGTATTTACCACCCTGTCACCTCCCATTGGTAGCTGAAGTTGAGAAAAGTTTACCTCATGACCTGTTGCGTGTTAGTCTCTCCCTGTGTGAACACTCCTTTCCCAATCGCCCTGCGAGCGCCGTGACATCATGTCAACAATCACAAGCGTGGACTTGGCAGCACGGCAGCAGATCTTACAAGCACAGGGCACTTTCGGGTGCTCACTTCCCCCAAGGGGTCGCCAGAGTGAATGAATCTGCACCACACCTATACCAGGTGCCCTTCCTGATGCAACCCTCCCATTTATCCAGGCCTGGGACCTGCACTAGGAGGAAGGCTTTGTGTCTCCCCCTGGCTGTGAAATATGTAAATGCCACACTGTGGAAAGAAATTTGAAAGAGGTTGAAAAAATAATGAAAGTTAATAGCAATACAGCTGCTGCAGCCAAAGCAGCAGTGTGTGAGTGTGTACAGTATGTACAGTATTATAAGGCACTAGAAAAGTGCTATAAATAAATCCAGTTTAATGCCAGGAGGAGAAGCTGACTGTGTCACTCATGTGCCACTGCTGACACGCTATCATTAAAACCAAAGGAAGACGTGACTCTGAGTTCACATTCCTGTTTAATTATTGTCTTGCTTTAATGTATTCCTATGTTGCGTAAGACATTTTTGGTTCCATGCTTTCAGCGGCAACCCCAGCAGTGTTACACAAAGAGTGAGCACGGAAAAACTATAAAAACTTCCTTTTAAATTTTAAATAAAGGCCACCACTTGCAAGGCTTAGGTGTCCTGTTAGGTCTATGTTAACCGCTAAGCAAACCAACACTGTAACACTGAAAACCCAGGGCTAAGCCTGAAGCCACGATGTAGCTAAGATGGTAAAAGAATACTTACAGTAGAGGAGAAAAAGTAGTGAATTATAACCTCTGCATATACAGAGGAGACTCTTCATCTCTTTATATGTTGCCAGGAAAATGGGAAATAGGTGTGATGGCTTACTGAAGTGTGCAAACATAAAAGGTAAAATCAGACTGTATAGTTCTAACCAGCTTGAAAGTCAGTATTTGGTTGGAGCATTTTTTGTTCCTCAGCACAGCCTGAACTCTCTGAGCCAAGCTTTCTTGTCTTTAAGTCGTCTTCAGGAACAGTTCTCCAGGCTCCTTGAAGGACATCCCAAAGCTCTTCTTTGGGTGTTGGCTGCCTTTTGTTGTGTGCTCTGTCCACATGATCCCACACTGCTTCAGTAATGTTGAGGTCCAGATGGTAGCTCAAAATCTGACAATACTTTTCTGTATTCATAATTCCATCAGTTTTGATAAGGCTGAAATGCAGCCCTAAACCATGACCTAGCCTCCACCGTGTTTCACAGCCGGCTGTAGACACTCACTGTTGTCCGTCTCTCCTGACCTCCTTCGTACATATTGACCGCACTATCGTAATTTTCAAACCTCAGCCTTTCCTCCCCGTTTCCCTTCCTTAAGAATGTCTTCTTGACAGCCACCCTTCCACTGAGCCCATTTCTGCTGAGGCTTCAGCGAACAATAGACGGATCAACTGAGGGGCCGGATGCCTCTGTCAGATCCTGTGTCAGGTCTTTGCTGAATTTTTTGGTGCTTCTTAAGGACGTGACTTTCAGACACTGTTCATCTGCTGCAGAACGTTATTTTATAAGCCTGCCTCTTCTTTTGTCCTCCACTTGTTCAGTTTCCTCAGTTTTTTAAGGATGCGCTGCACACCATGCTGAGATAGATAGATATGTTTTCAACTAATAGTTGTTTGGGACTCACCAAGTTGGTGCAAAAATACTATTTTATACCTGTCAAGCTTTTATTTTTGTATTTTCTGTTGACTCAACTAAAGAAATGGGAACAAATGATGTGTTTTTGTGACAGGCTGCTCGTAACAAAGTAGCTAAAGATACAATTTAAAACTGGTTCTTTGCTAAGTTGTCTTTTATGTGTCGACACAACACTGGTTTATCCCTTGTGTTAGGAGCCTTTTTTTGTCCTCGAAACTTGTATAGGTCAGTGCTACGTGGCGTTACAAACAAACAAAATAAAACCAAAAAAAAAATCCAAAGACCTTCTGACTCCTTGGAAGCAAAATATCAAGAAATGAGGAGCGGCTCAAGACTTTTGCACAGTATCGTGCCTATAGTGAATAGTTTGTGCAGTGGAGTTCAGTGCTATGAGAGAAACACACACAGATATTAACAGATATTTTAGAAAGATGTGGGAAAAAAAATCCTGAAAGCAAATATTCAAACAAAAAAACAGCAATAAAGGTAAAGAAAATAATAGTGTAACTCAACTTGTCAAAGTTTCTTCCTAACGAATTGATCGTGTCTTTACTTTATCACAGCTATTAGTACATGAACACACTCCTTAGACACTGTAGGCTGTTGCTAAGATCCATCTGTGCTGTTGCCAAGGCAGGTAGCTGTTTGTTATTCCTCCACATCCTCGTAGGCTCTCTCAGGCAAGCCGGGGTCACGCTGTCATCATGTCCCGCCAACACAAATGGTTGGAGGAGTCTGCGCGAACCGTACGAACCGTTGCACTTACAGCCCTCTTCTGAAGTCCTCCCATACATGCAGCGGTGGCCCTCGGCCGGCGTGGTAGAGGTGAAGTGAAATCAGCCTCCTGCGGCCGTCTTTCACGTTGAGGGTCTGCGCGGAGAAGTCTTTGCCATCAGGAGCGGCGCTCACACGGTGTGTCTGCAGGGACTGCTATTCATTAGACTGAATAGGCAGCCATATGCAACACTCCACTGCACATTACTGAAGCTCTCCGGTCACCTTAGTGATACATGCCAAAATAGCAACATTCCTTACATCTGTTCAGCCTTTTCTTAAGAGTGGATTCACACTATGTCCTCACACAAAGCGGGGGAATTGCAGCTTTGAAGAATTAATGAACATTTTTATGGGAATGAAAAAACAACATCCCACATTATTCCGAATAAATCACAAAACCCCACGTTTGACATATTAAGTAGTTGGAAGTGTTTTCTACCAAAAGCATAAGAAACTTAAAGAAACATAGTCAAAAATAGCACATGAAGAAGAGATATAAAGTATTTTAAAGAGACCTTTTTGGTAGAAACTTCAGCTGATAACTTTCTCAAACTAATGAAAACTATGAACAGGATGTGATGAAACACCTTGCTATGTCTACTGTGTTGCAACAACGTCAAGTGGAGTTGAATAAGGGTCCAGCTGTACTCTCATGTAATAACACAATGAACCACAAGGTCGTGCAGTGAGTCATTTTAGCATCTAATGTACCCTCGGTCCAACATGACAGTGTCCATTTTCTTCTGCTTATCCGATTCAGGGTCACGGACGGGGCGGAGTCTCTAGCAGCTGTCATGGGGTGAGAGGTGGGGTACACCCTGGACAGGTAGCCAGTCTGACCAGGGCTAACACCGAGAAACAAATAACCATTCACGCGGATATTCACACCTATGGCCAGTTTAGAGTTGCCAAACAACCTAAAACGTGTGTTTGGAAGGAAGCTGGAGTACCCAGAGGGAACGTGCAAAGTCTACACTAAAAGGACCTAAGTGGTAGATTTTAATCCACGACCTTCTTGCTATAAGACAACAGAGGTAACCACTGCACCACCACGCCACCCAGCATGAACCATTCCAATATTATTTAAGCTAATGATATTATGCAAATTGACTAATTCTGGTAGCTGGAATAGCATAGACATTACAGTTTTATATTTTTAAAAAACAGATATAGAAACATTAGACTAATTGGAAGTCATCTTTTTAAGGTTTCAGTATGAAATAATTCCAGATGTACATAGCAGAATGTTATGCTGGATGGGGTGGACAGCTGCACTAAAACTTTGTAGTAAAAATGCTGCCATCTGGTGGTGAAAGTTTTCATTCAATTTCGTAGAGAGTTTTCTCTGGGGTTTTTTTCCTAAATGTTTTTAAAAATGCATTTAAAAAAGCTGACACAATTACACAAAACAGCAAATTAAGCAGCGGTAATGTAACATATTCCTGGTTAAGCGATCACTCTAGCGAGGACTCTACGCTATTGGCTCAAATATTAGGGGACGTCCCCACAGAAAGAGACTAACAGCGATGTGGCCAGTAGAGATCATTAAACATTAATGAAATACACCAACTTGTAGCAATGACATGAAGTAGGTGGGCCAGGAGTTAAATTCATCTGAACTTTGAGGCAGGAAACTGAGGTGACTATTAGTGACTGCAAGGATACCGACCAGCCATCAGCTACAGAGATGAACAGTGAGCGTATTACTTTACATGTGTATGTACCTTTAAACTAACACAGCCAGAAATTCCAGCATAATACACAAGGCCACCGAAACCCTTTTAATGCTGAATAACTTTAAAACACATTAAATGTGGCCTTGGAGAAACTCAAGCGCCTGGCAACAATGCGGCTACAAACAAACGGTAATACAGCGTGCTCTGCTGGAGGCGTGCTTTCCATTAACACTGCTGTGAATCCCTGTCCGTTTTGTCAAGCCGCTCCTGGAGACGCCCGCAGGAAAGAGGCGGTCCCTTCTAGAGTAGCCTGGGTTTGCCTAATGGTCTCAGGTGAATTTGTCCAGAATACCCTAGAGGGAGGCGTCCAGGCGCCATGTTATTGAGACCCCTGGTCCACTTCAGCTGCTGGAGCAACAGTTCAGTATTCCTGTAAGGCTGGAAAAGAAGATCAACTGATAAACCAAGAATTCACAATAGGTGACCCATACGGCGCCTGAATCCAGTTCAACTGACTGATGTGATCGCCGCTTGCCATGCCAGGGTACAGTTAAGTGGATCCTCCTCTGGGCAGGTGTGGTTCAGTTAGACTCAGACAAAGAACAAATGAATTATTGTGGGCTTAAGTTTGCTGTGTGTTCCCTGTGACTCGCTGCTCTCTGGCTGGTATGATCTTTCTCTTCATGTTGGAAATCTGCCACACTGTGTCTTTCTGTCTCACGTGTGTTTGGACAGAGGTAGAGAGCAGCTACCTGCTCCTGTATGCACTTATTCCATTTGTGCTACACAATTAGCGTCATAGCCAGTGGCTAGTGCATTATTAAATGCGTAAAACCTTTCCCCCACCACACAGCCGAGCATGGTTTCTATCTCTGAGTGGTGATGAACGTCCATTTCCTGGTGCTTCAGGCACTGTTTACTGCCAGATTCACTGGAAGATCTGTCCTTCCACATCTGGCTCAATGTTTCCTCTTCTTTGTTTGATGGACTCGGGGCACACTTGACGCCATGTCGACTAGTGACACCATCTTGTGGTGCAGTTCAATATCACATAAAAAGGTTTGGCCAGACTGTGGAATAATTCCAAACCAATGTCAGAAAATGGAATACAGAGATATTTTGGACCAAATATTAATGATTGTCTTTCTATGATTTGTTGATTTAAAGCATTAATTAAACCTAAAGACTGTAAACCATTTTAATTTTACAAAGATCACCTTTGATGCAAATATCTAATCATGCAGTGGCAGGGATTCAGTGAACTGGGGCATGTAGACTTGATTGGGATGAGCTGCTGAAGTCCAAACCGAGTATGAAAATGGTTGTTAGTGACAGATGGGCTGGTCTGAGTATTTCAGAAACTGCTGATTTTCCCACACAACATCTCCAATGTTATTGCCGCCACAAGTCAGAGGATGATGGTCAGACTGCTTCGAGCAGATATGAAGGGCAATGAAAACTCAAATAACTGCTCACAAAAACCAAGGTGTGCAGGAGAGCATCTCTGAACACACAACACATTTAACCATAAAGCAGATTGACTACAGCGGCAGTAGGCCACACCTCATGCCAGATAAGACCAGGAAACTGAAGCTACGACCTGCATGGCCTCACCACATTTGGACAATAGAAGTCTGGAACTTTGCCTGGTCTGATGAATCTCAAGTTCTGCTGCAGCATTCGTGTGGTATGGATCCATCCTGCCTTCAATCGACAGTTCAGGCTGGTGGTGGTGGTGGTGTTTTTTTCTTCACACACTTTGGGCTCCTTAGTACTCACTGAGCACTGTGGCCTACCTGAGCATTGCTACTGATCATATCAATCCCTTTATCACCGCTGTACCCATCTTCTGATGTCAGCTTCCAGGAAGTTAACATACCATGTCAAAAAAGCTTGAGTCATCGAGTCACTATTTGGCTTCCATAAACTGCCTCAACGGTCGCCAGGACTGTGTGTCACCACCACTTCCCCATTGAAAGACAGAGTCTCGAAATCACTGCAGACACAGGACCGGTCCACCTGTCAATCTCCTGCTCATGAACAAGACGCCGAGAAACTCAAACTCCAGGTGGGCCCATTTTCCTCAACTGTACAAAAATTCATTTCATGGCGTAGCCATTGCCCCCAGTGCAGAGCGTTCTACTTGTAATGGCAATCAAAGGGAGGTAACTTTTTTTTTTAAATTACCTGAGTGGTCTGATCCTTGAGCACGACACCTTTAACACTACTCGAGAAAAACATCTTCTTTTTACTCTCCTCACATCAGTTTCTCTGGTGCCACGGGAGCTGCCTCGCTAACATGTGAAACGCGATGTTTATTTAACAAACCACGACTCTTTAGAATGCCCGCTTCAAACATGGCCAGCAGAATATTCAGCCATGAAATATAAAGCTGCCAAAACCCTGTATCTGTCATCTCCCTCGCTGCGTCTCTGAACCTTTTATTTGTAAAGCAGAGCCTTTATATGCTCTCTGCACTTCAATGCGAATGCTTTGCCATTCACACCACAGCAGATGAATGGTGTCAGGCAACAGTGGAGGGGCCGTGCTGATCTGTTGGCATGCTGCGAAAAAAAATTCTGCACTTGTTTCTTCAAAGCAGTTGTGTAGCTGGTTGGGAGATAGAAAGAGACGTGTTTACAGCTTAACTTAAATCAGGTATTGATTCATCCTTTCTTTTATGTATATTCTTGTCAATCAGCGAAGTCCACAGATTGCTAAAACCTGGGGGGAAAAAACTGCATCGGTTAGTGCGATTATGTCGGGAAAGCAGCCCGCTATTTGTTTACTGAAAAACAGATTTTGCAGAGCTTATCAGGACCCACTGGACAGTAATCTTCATATTTCATTACCATTTCTAGACCCTTCTAGACAAATAGTTCTCCAGGCAGCTTGAAGGACATTTCAAAGCTCTTCTTTGGATGTTGGCTGCCTTTGGTTCTGTTCTCTGGCAACATGATCCCACACTGCTTCAATGATGTTGAGGTTTGTTTGCAGCAATTTTGACAAGATCTCCAACACCACTGGCTGAAATGCAGCCCCAAACCATGGCAGAGCCTCCAGACTACAGACTTACAGACCACCTTTAAACATGACAAAGTTAAAATATAAAGAAATGAGGGCTAACTTAAGACCTCTGCACAGGACTGTGTATGCACATGTTGAAGCTGAACTGATTGTTGGTGGTTGTTATATGTTCTTAAAGCCTATCTAAGAGTTTTCAGTGCTGATATTTTACCGGTTTTATCTTTGACTCCTGGCACCAATAGAACGGGTAAGATGCTTTGCATCAGCAAGTCATGAAATCATAATTCACCAAATGCTGAGATTGTTTTGCCGGCACATTTTAAATGTTCTTCTGTTATTCTGTCAGGGCTGCAGACTTTGTTGACTTCGTCCAGCCTAATAACCACATCATCATTGTTAGACACAACCCTGACATTAACTCTATCATTTTTAACACAGTTTAAATGATTCTTACAACACTTTCTCCAGCATTCACTAGTATTTTCAAGCCCGGTAATGCCATCAATCCTGGTAGCAGCGGCAGCTCACTTTGATATTTATCGTCTGTGTTTTCTCTCCCTTCTTCTCCTTTTATCTCCCTGTTTTCACTCATTGCTCTTGCCAACCCTGTCCTATCTTTGCTCCTCACATCATAACTCAGGGACTTAAGGGATCATCACAGTTCCTTGATCAATGGCATAATGAAAGTGGAAATCGCACACAAATGGAAGCTGCTAAAAAAAGACTCGACAGAGCTCATCAGTGGACAGGAAATGGACTACTTTAGCTGCTCAGTGCTGTAGCATGTTTACTATGAGACCACAGGATGCTTATTATCATCACTTTAGCAAATTAGATGTAAGACTCTCACTGCTGCTCAGGCGTAAACGTGCAAAAGCTGCACTGACATGGGAAGGAGAACAAGTTGAAGCTTCCTCAGTAGAACTCAGGAACTGAAGGAGAAGCATCCATCTTGTTATTGAGAAAGAAGAGCCCCAAGACTGCCATCAAACTCAAATTAGCATTTAAATTAAATTGGAAAATTCATCAAGAGGTCCAGACGTTGCACAGGCACAGGAGAGCAGCGTCCTCTCTGCCGGAGCCACCGCAGAAGTTAGTGGATGCACCGGAGCACCACTCTGTCACCGTGAAGCATTACCCCGGCTGCACATCCACACAGCTGGCAGCTGGATTGCCCCTCAACAACAGGCAGACAAATTTAATTACCGCTGTCAAATAAAACCAAACGGAGTCATCTGTGGGCCTGCGCTTGGAATGAAACCCAAGAGCAACTCTGTCCAGATGTCTGCTGGGTCATTTCTGTTGCTCCTTAAAACACAGCGAAGGGGAAGGTTACAGGTGATAAGGGTTTGGTCCCCGAGCACACTGAGGCACGCAGATAATTACCGCGAAAGGAAAGGGAGTGGAGCACCTTTCAGCAGGACAGAAGTTAGAGTAGAGATGGAAGCTGTCAGAGACAGAAGCACCGCCACCCCTGAGGAGACGGAGCAGGGTGGAAAGTGTAATCTGTGTGACCAAAACTAGGAACACCCGTTGACCGCCTGTCCCTTATTACTGTCCTCTGCACATTTTAAAATGATATTTACAGAAGACTGGTGTGAAATTCATTCATCTTGTTAACAAAAAGTCAGCTCTTCACTGAATCAATTTTCTGTAGAGTTCTGGCTTTTTCCAAGTTCTCCAGTGTTTGTTTCAATTTTCAGTCTCAAGTTACATAAGCAGTTTTAGACATCAGATTATGGACCATTTTTCACTATTTGTTCCAATTTGAACTGACTATATCATTCATTTAATGTGTCAAACTCCCATATTCTACATCAATTCTAATTTTAAAATCCTTATCTTGAATTTCTCAAGTGCTTTACTTTGTTTTAAGATCACACTTTACACCATTTTCTTCTTCTTCCCCCTGCTGCACCCTTTAGTGGGTCAACTCAGTTTACTTGTATGGCACCATGAAACGCATCAGACACTGACCAAAGTGCTGCACAGCAAGTAAAACCATCATCAAATACGCGCAACTTCTTCTCCTTCTTTCAGCTGCTCCCGTTAGGGGTCGCCACAGCGAATCATCTGGTTTTGAATCCACATATTTGATTTGGCAATTTTTTTTTACGCCGGATGCCCTTCCTGACGCAACCCTCACCATTTACCCGGGCTTGGGACCGGCACTAGGAGTACACTGGCTTGTGGGCCCCTGTGGCTGGTTTATCACCAAATGCATGCAGCAATAAAAATCATTCAGTGCTAGTAAAAGTAATATTTGAAACTTACACAGTGAAAAAGGAACAGTGAGATTACGACTAATCTGAAACGGAACGGGCCAGGGAGAAAAGGTACATCTTCAGCAGTGATTTGAATCCTGAGGTCGACGATCTGATCTCAGGAGGGAGGTGATTCCACAGTCAATCTGAAGTTCAGAAATACTATAAACTGATGATCAGCTGACCTGAGTGAGCAATGTGGGGCATGGAATTGCAAAAGATCTGATGGATAACATGCAGCGAGCCCATATATGTGAGCAACAAGATTTTAAACTCAATCCTGAACTCCACAGGAAGCCAGCGTGACGATTTAAGAGCAGGGGAGTTATGATCAGGCTTCCCTCTGGCAGCAATATTCTGAACCAACTGCAAACGTGACAGTAGTGTTTTTGCTCAGACTCATGTATAACGAATTGCAGTAATCAAGTTTAGATGTAATAAAAGCATGAATGACCTCTTTATGTCCCTCTGCCACCTTTACCTGGGTGTGCAGTCGCACCGTAAGATTGTTTTCCTTGGGCTTAATTGGTAATTGTCTGCACCTGAGTAGGTGTGAATAAAAGCTTGCCTGAGGCCGGTTTGGCAACACCACTTTCTGTTAGACCTCATGTTTTCTTAGTGTTTTTTTTTTCACAAACAGAATCAGAAAACTTTAATAATCCCAGGGTGGGGGGAGGATTGCTTGAGTTCCCGATGCTCCATTAGGTACAAATACATACGGATAAGAAAGATAAGAAAACGAAGCTGTGTAAACCTATATGTAAAAAGTGCAATGTCCAATAAACACTAAAAGTTAAAACAGTAAAACAGTAAAATAGTAAATATAAATGTAAATAAATCTGAAAGACAGAAAATAAAAGTAAATTAGCCTTAATATAAAAAGTGCAATATGTCAATATGTTTGCTGAGAATATGTAGAGTTTCACAATAAACCCATGTTTTTAAGACTAGAAAAAATGTATGATGTCACTTAATGGGGGGCTCCTCCGGGATATTTTGTAGACTTGTAGAGACTAAACACCAGGTTTGTTTGGGCAGGGTGAGTGATAGTTGACTTAGGGTGTACAGTGATTGAGCATGCTGTCTGTGGTTAGTGTGTAAGTCATAACAGAGCTTCTCAAGGTCATCAGCAGAAAGAAATGGTTTAACTTTGGCACAAAGTCTTAATTAAAAAAGATGCCTTTAATGACTGACTGGATCTGTGAGTCAAAAAAAAAAATTAGAATAACACTAAGATTCGTGACCTGAAGTTTAAAATATGATGTCAGGGATGTGAGGCAATGGCAACAGGAAAATGACCTATTAGTCGGGTAAGACCTGAACTGGTTGAGGGCAGTGCCACAAATACTGTGCGAGAACATACTGTTGCATGTGTCAAATAGACTGGCACAAAACAAGGACTTAAAACTTAAAACTGAACATCAAAAACATTAAAACTCAAACAGATGAGGGAATATTTGAATTACATGCCACAGATCTGCCTCCATCTCACCCTAGCCCTGCATCCTCTTCCCTCACACCAACCCTCTGCATGTCCTCCTTCACTACATCCATCGACCTTCTCTGTGGTCTTCCTCTTCTCCTCCTGCCTGGCAGCTCCATCTTCAGCATCCTTTGTCCAATATGGTAAATGGACTGGTAACTATATGGCATTTTTCTACTCTAACCGAGCCCTCAGAGTTCTTTTTACTACAAGCTTCATGCACACATTCACACATACATAAAGCACTTTATTAAATGCCTTTAAGTGCATTTTAACTGTCATGTACACATTCACTCTCTACTATCCTTCCTCTGCACATGCCCAAACAGTCTCAACTCACTGAATGGCTCTTAATGGCTTTTCGCTCCCAGAGTTTAGAATGAAACCATAAGAGATGATTGGCCAAATTTTTTCAGGCTTTTTAGCAATACAGTAAACCACCTTTATGTGTGCAATTAAAGCATTTTATAGAATTTTTTGGCAGCTCTGGTCTGATCATATATTTCCACAGATTTTCAGTCCAATTACAATACAGGACAGCTCTGTTTTCAGACCAGCTCTCAGAACAAACTTATGGAATATGGCTCCATAGGAATTGGAAATATTCAATGTTTAAGCTGAGAATATAATAAATTAATCTTAGCTTTCCTTTGGGTGGCTTAGAAGGACCAGCGCTCTGATTTATTCTGCTATGTCATGTTCTCATGCTGTTTGGAACACTAAACAGACAGTAAAGTTTTTGTATATTTGCTACACACCCTACACTGAACACTTTATAGACACACTGTTAAATTAGGTCCAATCCACACCAGAGGCAAAAACAATTCCTGCCTCCTTGTCCATCTATCTGCAGGCAATAAACTAAAAAATATAACTCAGAGTTTCAGCATAGCAGGATGCATTATCTACATGATAAAGAAGCCAGAGCTAAGTTTTCATAAGCTGCACAACTAAAAAATGTAGCCTGTTCATTAGACAAGAGTGGACTCCAGTAATAAGATGTGTTATTGCACATTTAAATATATTGCTATAAGTGTGGTTATCAAAAGTTACTTAAAAATGTTTTACTTTTACAACTGGAGCCTCATATAGAAACATAAGATGTGCAGAGGAGAAGGCTGACAACTTGACAAATGTCTTACTGTCCACAGGATCATAGCATTAGATAGACGTAGACCATAGTTCTTATTTTGAGCTGATAATATATCAAGTGATTGCATCTCTGCCATTACATTTATAACATAAAGTACATAACAAATTCATTAGAACACCACCCAATGTAAGGTTTATGCCACAGCTGCCATCAGTTAACAGCATTATTACAAAATCCTTTTCTTATATTTCTGTAATAGTTAATAAATGTAGAAGCCCTTTAACTAAAATGATATTTTTAATGCTTAATTATTATTATCCATAAATTTTCAAAATTACCATTCTACAAAAAAAGCAGTAAAGCAGATCATTATTTTTTGATTAAGATGTCAGATTATAGTTAATTACTTGGATTCCTGAATGCAGTGAGTTTTAGTGGTTGAATGTTATGCTTGATTAATTTCTGACTGCTCAGAAGCCCCATGAGTCAGCTCAAATTTGAATATAAAAAGGTGAATTCAGTTCAGAATTCCTCATTACTGTTCAAAATAATAAATCGTAGCGAACTCAGTGAAAAGGCAAGAGTCTGCATTAAAGCACTTCATGATGCTGTATGGTCTTTCTTGTTTTTATGACAGCTGTTGAAATAAATTTGTCAACACCGTATAAGAAACTAATATTTAACTGGGATATCATGTTTGCAACAATGTGGATTAATGTGATTAGTGCATTAACATTCACAGCATGAATTAGGAAATGAAAATGTGCCAGTGAGCTAGGTCAGGGACAGGGTCAACCCCTTTTCTGGAACAGAAAACTTAGAGTTTTCTGCACATTAGAGCTCTGAAACTTTTGATTCATTTAAGCATTAAAGCTACTCAGTGTCTTCAGGTCTGACACTTTCTCTTAGCCCAAAAAAGGAGATGTGGAACTGCTTGGAATTGCATTAATCTCAGTGGTGTTAGTAAACATTTAAGCACAACAAACATTTACCAAAGTGCTGCACAACAATCAAAACAAAACAACACTAAGACAACAAAACATTGGGGAACACAGGCAAAAACATGAATAAGACACAATTCTAAATAATTGTGATCACACTCAGTACTGATAAAAGAAACACACGGTTGTAAATTAGAACTAAACTGAAAATGCTGAAGAGAAGAGATTCATTTTTAACTTAGATTAAAGAAAAGATATTCCTTTAATAGTCAAAACTCTTTGTGAGGTAGACAACCTGATCTGAAGGGGGAGGCTGTTCCAGGGTTTAGGAGCTACAATCATGAAGGATCAACTGGCTGTAAGAGTCAGAAGTCAAAAGTCAAGTAAAGTTGACTGTGCAAGTTAACAGTATCAGTAAGTATCACAGAAGAATCTGACAGAATATGACTGTTAATCCATTAAATTAATATTTAGATGTCCATAAGTCATTTGTAGTTTAAAGGTCTGAGAGCCAAAAAATCTACTGGCAAATTTGACTTAAAGTCTACAATTACAAATAAGCTTCCTGTTAGGATCATGCCTCTTCAGGATCTCTTGCACCTGCTCCCCACTCTTACTACAGATCACAGTGTCATCACCTCTCTTCTTAGTCTAGCTTCAGCAACTCTTTCCCATATCTTCATGGTATGTCTCATCAACTTGATCACTCTGTACTTACTACAGCTCTGCATATCACACTCATTCTTGAAGATTGGTACCAGTGTACTTCTCCATTCTTCAGGTAACCTCTTTCTCCCAATCTGGTTAAACAATCTGGTTAAACCTTCACTGCCCTCTCTCCTAGACATCTCCATTATCATCTGGACCAACTGCCTTTCTACTTTTCACCCTCTTCATAGCTGCCCTCACTTCCTCCTTAGTAATACTCTCCACTTCCTGATTATTTTTTTCTTGGCATGAAGCCATACTGCTGCTCGCTGATGGTCACCTCTCTTCTTAGCCTAGCTTCAACAACCCTCTCCCATATCTTCATGGTATGGCTCATCAACTTGA
>VUQH01032380.1:0-11104 GCA_015106775.1 Etroplus canarensis | reverse complement strand
CCCCTTTTTTATCTTTTTTTTTTTTTTTTTTAAAGTTGTTTTTGTTTTGCCTAGCTTTGTTCCAAATTAAATGGGATTTTGCTGGTAGAACAGCAGGCTGCTTTGCTAGTTGTTGCTTGGAAAGAAAAGGAGTATTTAGCCAACTCAGTTTAACATACGCTTGCAGAAATGCTAATTGCAATCATGATTTTAGCCTGATTAATGGAACAGTGTGGCTGATATAAAAGTGAGTTTACAGTCTGTGACGGCCTCATCTCTTTACACCGCAGTACAATACGGCACTAAGTAGGAACGTGGCTGGTAGCTGAACTGCACAACCCCCCTTAGGACCATCAGTTCTTGGATTTGTGCTGGTGATAAAAGAGCACAGTGGGAGTGAAGCAGGAGTTGGGATCCACCCCCCGCCTCACTCACACCCACCTCACTCACACCACATTTCCACTACTGACTGGCTGGGTTGGGATGCTTGGCTGAACCTTAAAAGCTATGGGTCAGGTCTTTAACCCTGTCCAGTGGTGAGTACAGAAAAGAAAAAGGCTTTCTCAATTGTAATGTCTCTGGCCTGACCTGTTGTTAAGTTTCTTGTTACAATTTCCAACTCTGAATTTTTAGTTGCCAAAATATTAAGCTCCAGACACCCTACTCCCCCTTCTGTTCTTCCTATCCCACTGTAGATCAGCCATGACCAATCAAACAATGGCTGCCAGCAGCTGCAGTCTTAAGATGTCTGCTGTAAAGATTTTTTGTCCACTGTTTGTTAAATTTTCTGTGCCTGTCAGTGCTTTATTTATTTATTTTGTTTTTGATTATTTTTATTATAAAACCAATTTATATATTTTTTGCAAAGATTCATTCAAGTAGTTTGGATGAACCAGGTAATGATGATTATCAGATAAAATGTAATTGTTAAACTCTGTATGCATTTAATACACCAAAGTGAGTGTGTGATTTTGGGAAAACAAAATGTTGTTGTACTGGTAGCCCTTCATGGTAATTAAAGGAGCAGGTGATACAAGATTCTTTCTGTGGCTTGCTGGCTCGCTCTCTTTTGTTAATACTGATGAATGAAATGACTCCCTCATAGTTCTTAGATGGCCTTTAGACATAATCTATTACTTTTAAGTTAGCAAATGTGTGTTATTAGCTTACTGTTACAATTTTATAGGTTTAAAGTAAAACATAAAACCAGGCAAGGCAGGGTTTAACAACTGGCCTGTGCAGACTTTTTTCCTCACTCTCAAATAATCAGAAGTTACTATTTTTTTTGCTTTTACAATTTGATTATATAATTTAATTTATTTAATTTTTTGTCGATAGCCCTGAATGTTAAATTACAGTGTGACACTGAGCCAGGTGAATGGTGGTATTTGTTTGGGGGTTAAAAAGCCTTAAAGGTAAGGTATTTCCTGTGTTTTTCTAGTTGAGTTTTCTAAGCACACAGCATAATTTCATTCTTTTCCACTAAATGCTAACTTTTATTTAAGGGAGAGAAGGGTAGTATGGGAAAAACGAACACAATAATATTTTTCATATCGGTCTGTAGAGCTTAAAATTTCCTTTACTCTTAAGTGAGATGTAAGGATATCATGAGGTAATCTTTTGATTTAATGTCATTTGTTGTCTGTTAGACGTAATACATGACATATACTATTGAAAATCATGCAACTATATTTCAAATAAAATCTTGATTCTCAGCAGTCAGTCACTTTCAAAATGTACAGGATAAAATTAAAGTTGTTGGTAAACTCCAACGAAAGTAAAATGATGAAATCTTAAAATTAAAATTATAAATCTATCAAGTTTTTTGGGAGAATAAAGCAAATTCTTTGCTTAGTTCCAAGTAAATTAGGTATCAATTTGAGATAAAATTTCAAATAATATGCCTTTGTAGTGTATCCTTTCATTTGTTTTCCAACAATTTAAACCAGTTTGAATCTATACAAACCTACAAAGATATAGACCAAAACTTTCTGTCCTGATTTTGCCTGTTTGGTCTTCAGGAAAACCTGCAGTTTGAAGACATTTGCTTTTTAAATTCCTGTCCTGGTCAGTGCTGTGGGCAGCGAGGCTCAGATGTGGTTCAGCTGTGCAACTGTCTCTTTACACTCTGTGTGTAGCTGAGCCATCTGAGATAACTGCTGATGAGGGTTAATTACTTTAATCAGCCACTTAAATTATATCCGATATTTTTAACCTTGCTCACTGGCATCAGGTTTTTTCCTTTCTTTTTTTAAATAATACAGTAGGCTGTTGCTTTCATGATCTCACAGTGTGTGTTTTTGTTGTAAGGCATGGAGCTGGAGAAATTGGACTCTGGTTGTTGTTTTGCAGGACCAGCAGCACTTGTTTGGGAACTAAAGTCTAACACTGAGTGTGCTCTGACACAGCGGTCCCCAACCTTTTTTGTACCAGGAACCAGTTTTTATGCATGAAAATTTTTCCATGGACCGGGTAGAAGTGTGGGGGTTCCAATACCAGAAAGCTTTGTCAGTTCATAATCTGTAATCTGAATGCAACAGTTACACTTTATATTAGGCAATCACAATAATCCTACACTGTAATATCAACTCATCATAATGCAGAGTCAGTGGGAGCCCTGGGCATGTTTTTTTGTTGTTTTTTTTTTTACAACTACATGGTCCCATTTGGGAGTGATGGGAAACAGTGCCATGATGCTACACATTTATTGAAGTGGTGGCCTTCAGTAACTGTTTTTGTCCTTCATGTTCACGTTTTTTACTTTCAAAAAAAATCCTAGGGCTTTGTCTTTGAACGCTGGGTGTTTTGTCTCAATGTGGCGAAGCACTTTTGACGGTTTCATGGCTTCATTAGCCAGTCGGTCACTGCAAATTATGCGTAGCGCGTGTGGAGCTTGTGTATCACCTGCTGCGATGAACTCGTAAGTTAGGTAAGAATATTTGGTATTTTCTTTTAAATGCAGTTTTCTTTTTGCTGGCAGTGTGTGACCCTTCTGCTGTCCCATCGTTTTCTCGTTCCTTTCTGAAAAAGCTCTCAAGTGAATTTTGCTTCTGGCTCGTTCTTTTTGAAGAGTTAGCTTGTGTCGCTGTCGCTGCCTGCTCTCACCCTAACCGGACGTGGCTGTTTGGAACTGTATCAGTGACTCTTTAGCCACTCGCCTTTAGTTTCCCTCTGTAGTAAAATCTTCCTTTTCGGCTGCTTCCTCGTATTCTCCCCAAGGGATCACCACAGCGGATTAACCCGCATTGGTAATTTGGCCGAGGTTTTACACCGGATGCCCTTCCTGACACAGCCCTCCATAGTGAGAGGGGCTTGTGTTCCTACCTGGAATCAAACCAGGCCAATGTGCAATATGCTACAGGGGACTTGTAGTGATTGGTGTTATTTCTTTGGAGCCTTTGTTAGCAACTGTTGCTGTTAGCCCTGTGTTGTTGCTTCATGCTTGTGTTTGCCAACCTTAGTTTGGTTTTGATTCTCGTCCTTTCATGCATTTGAAGCTAACCTCAGTTGCATTGGTTTTCCCTCAGTGTTATTAATTAAAGCCTTCGTCAGCTTGCTTTGTTGTGTACCTGCGTTTGAGTTCATAAATAAATAAACTGTGAAATTATGACAGCTGGGATAGGTTCAGGCACCCCCGCGACCTTGAATTGGATAAGCGGAAGAAGATGAATGAATGAGTGGTGATGTTGATACTGCGAGTAGACTACAACACGCTAAGCTTTCTTTGGTATCTGTTATCTATAAGTTATCAAAATGTTTATATAAGTTACTAATACATTATGCATACATCCATAATTAAAAAAAAAAAAACGTAGTTCTATGCCAGCATTTTTAGAGAAATTAAGTGGCTCTTTTCAATGTGGGGGACTAGCGGCTCTACAGTGTCCCTCCTGAATGATCAAGCTCCTCACCTTATCTCTAAGGGAGAGTTCATACACCCTAGAGGAAAGTCATATTTGCTGCTTGTATCTGCACTACCCAGAACTTGTGGCCACAGGTGAGGATAGCAATGGTGACTAACAGCAAACCGAGATCTTCATGTTCACGCTCCTTGCTTTCTTGACCAGAGCACACCGTCACTGCAGACACTGCGCCAGTTCATCTTTAGCCTTCAGCTCCATTCTTCCCTCACTCGTGAACAAGACTCTGAGATACTTCAACTCTTCCTGTTGGGGTGGCAGCTCTTATCTGACCCGCAGTAGGCAGTCCACCTTTTGCTGGTTGAGAACCTGCCTCACCCTTGGAGGTGCCAGTTTTTACTCCTGCTGCTTTACACTTTGCTGCAAGCTAGAGGTCACTACCTGATGAAGCCAGAAGAACCGCATTTTCTGCCAAGAGAGAGAGAGATGATTTCGATTCCACCAAAGCACAGACTGTTTGAATACACCTGTAAATTCCGTCTATTAAACTTCTCAACAGACTCCTGAAGTTTGAGGATAGCTTCCATTCCATCTAAATAGGGGAAACGACCGTCTCAGTCCCTTAATATAAATCTGCAAAATTATGTCATTAAAGCTTTGAAGTGAATCTGGCAGAGTACCCCCCCATGCCCCCCTTTAGACCTACCCATGCATGCTGGATTTATCACTGTGACAGAAAGTGAGATGGCTGCTGTCAGCATGCAGAAAGTTGCCAAATTGAAATATGTCAAAATAAGTTAACAATTTATCTGCATACGCACAGCTTTTATTTTTACGTATGACTTTTTGGTAGCGCATTGTTTAGCACTGTTGCCTCACAACAACCGACTAGCCTGGGCCCTTCTGTGTGGAATTTGCATGCTCTCCCCATGCTTGCGTGAGTTCTCTCTACTTGCTCAGGCTTCCTCCCACAGTCCAAAGACATGCAAAGGCGGTTAGGTTAATTGACGATTCTAAATTAACCGCAGGTGTGAGTGTGATCGTGAATGGTTGTTTGTCTCTCTGTGTTGGCTCTGCGACAGACTGGCGTCCTATCCAGGGTGTAACCCGCCCTTTGCCCCATGACAGTTGGGATACGCTCCAGCACTTTTTTTATTCGATGCATACTGCGCTTCAGCTACCACAATCTCACACACTCACTCACTCACTCACTCATACCAACCAGTGCTTCAGAAATAGATTTTGAGCTTTAGTATTTTGCCTAAGGACAACTGGAATTGAAAAACAAATGGCCAGCCTTGGATTCATGAATAACCCACTCTTAATGCCTTTCGCAGAATCCTTAAATTAAATGTGTGTGAAGGATTATTAGCTGTACATTAAGAATGAAGTTTGCACCATGTTTATTTAAATTTAGTCTCTTTTATTTCATAAAGTGATTTCTGTGTACATCCTAGGAAAAAGCGTCTCTTAAACGTAGCATTTCCAGTATCTTCGTGATCAATATAACCGTTCCCCTCTTAATGTTATTGATCATTTAGTATGTGTTCATATGTGTGTTAACTTAATTTTACAAGGCTCTGTTTTTTGTTTGTTTGTTTTTTCATTATAGCAGGCCAATGAGGCTCTCCATCATCAACACCAAATAGCTGGAAACAGCCTGTTGCCTTTGCTCAATTCTGGGACAGAGCCACCTGATCAGAAACCAGTGCTACCAATCCCCTTGGACCAGAAACCACCTGTTAGTGCTGCAGAACTTCTTAAAGACAACGTGGCAAGTGGGACTGTGGGGGCAGGTGGCGGAGGACCTCCAGTTGCTGTGGTGAAAAAGGAACCTAAATCAAAGACACCCTTTATCTGTGGCTACTGCAACAAAGCTTTCCGGGACAGCTACCACCTGCGACGGCATGAGTCTTGTCACACTGGCATTAAGATGGTTTCACGGCCTAAAAAGGCACAAACTGCCCCTACCATGGTGCCACTCATATCCACTGTACCACGTGAGAACAGTGGAAATCAGTCATACATCACTACTGTAGCTGCTGGTATCCTGACCACAGCTACGACATCGACATCCACAGGCACTAGCATCATGACCCCAATGCAACACCAACAGCAGCAGAGTATCCCAAAAAAGCCCCCCAAGCCCGTGAAAAAGAACCACGGTTGTGACATGTGTGGTAAAGCCTTCAGAGATGTGTACCACCTCAACCGCCACAAGCTGTCACACTCTGACGAGAAGCCGTTTGAATGTCCCATCTGCCAGCAGAGGTTTAAGAGGAAGGATCGCATGACATACCATGTCCGCTCACACGATGGTGGAGTTCATAAACCCTACATCTGCTCGGTCTGTGGGAAGGGGTTCTCCAGGTATGTGGACATAATTCATAGACATGTATGTCAGAATCAGAATACTTTATTAATCCCAGGGGGGAATCCCAGGAGTATATTAAGTTATAGTTGTTACAGTACACTGTATTAGTCTTGTACATTAATTTTATTTTGTGTCCTGTTGCCTTCTCTACTCTTTCTGTCCTATTACCTTCTGTAATCCTTTTTAGCCAATATTGTAACAGCTATTAATTGTTACCCACACAGAGACAGGCTAAGGGCTGGGCTATATGACCAAAAGTTTATATCGTAATATAAGTCATTTCATCATGCTAGCAATATATATCACGGGGCCCCTATAAACTAGTGGTTTACACATTTGCCTTACAAGCGAAAGGTCACTGTTGCACAGAATAAGCCATGGTGGTATTTATATTTCTGCCTACATCTGCGTGTTGCTTTGTAAGATTGCAAATCGTCATCCAAATAATGCACAAATATTGACGCAAACATGAAGGATTTGCGCTGCTAGTTGCTTTTGCTTGTGGGTACCAGAAAGTCAGTAAAATGAATTAGTACTCACTTGCTAATGTACAGTGGAAGTTAGTTGTGAGATCAAAGATGTTTTGACTCCACCCTGCACTAACTGGGGCTTCAGCATGGGAGAGAATATAAACAAGCAGTGGGAAGTAGGACTGGCATTATAGGATGGATGGCAGTAGCTGGAAGCAACACAGTTCTGCAGTACTTCAGTGTAGAAAATGAACAGGTGTAACCTGCCTATGTCAGACTAAATTGATATATAATCATTCAACCAAAGTGTGTAACCACATTCAGTACAGGCATATGGACCTGCAAGAATGGAAGGCTTTTGCTGCTAGCAGTGGTAATGTTGACAACACTCTGCAAAATAATTTGACATTGTGTGAGCAATCTTACACATCAAGCACATTTCAGTGATGTTTAAAAACATGATTTGATTACCCAAGATTATGAATATTGGTTTCAGATAGCCAGGGACATCCCCAGCATTTTGTGACACCACAAAATAAACGACGACGCAGAATATGAAATAATAAAAGTTTTTATTTCATCATCCAATATACGTCGTCATTTCATATCACATCATAAATTTAAATTTTAATGTCAGCATGTGAAACACAAAAATCTCGCAGCTGTTAGGATGTTTTTATCTTACTTTTGGAAGAGGAGAACATTCTGCTGAAAGCTCTGGCAAATTTCCTGATACCGACACACAACGTGATTTACGGCTGTGTTTAACATGAGGGGAAAAACTTGCACCAGCCAACTAGTTCACACTTTAAAACTATTAATCAGCTTTGTTCAATTATCAGGTCATATGATAAATGTTGCTAAAATGTGTGTAACGTTGCATTGTGCATATCACTGAACACATACTTCACAATTCTTTGCTGAGTTTGCAGTCATACATTCATGCATGCATGGTTACATGGTTATTGCAGAAGCAAAAATAATGCACCGGTATAAAAAATAGGCCTGGCCGATACGACTGAAACCTCTTATCCCAATTAAAGTTGGCAGCGTGGTTAGCACTATAGACACAGTACACAGTAAGAGGGTCCTGGTTTCATTCGCAGGTAGAGCCTTTCTGTGTGAACTTTGCATCCTCTCCCAGTGCTTGCACAGGTTTCCTCTGGGAGCTCTGGTGTCTCCTGCCTGTTTCAGCCCAGGGCACTCTTGCAAAAAGGATTTTTGATGTAAAGAATTCACTTCCTTGTAAGCACAGTTTTTAAAAAAGGTCATCTCATATCACAGTGATGATTTATATCATGGTGTTATGTATTTTCTGTAAATTAATGAACTAATAGTATATAATGGCCAGATAGAAAGGACTATATTAAATGGCTCTCATTAATATGTGGTTACATTTCTTTTATTCAGAACCTCTGGGCAAATATTTCTCATTTTTAGCATTTGTGTAGACAGGAAGCATTTATCTTATTATGCCAATCTTGATTGGCTCGTGGTCACAACGCCCGCGTCGGGCAGATTCACCTGCTGTTAAATAGCTTGCACTATGATGCAATCATTATTCAAACACCTCTTCTCGCTTATAAGTATATTTCAATCTGAGGCCTGGGGTAATAGCTTAACCGTCCATAGATAGGAGCCCTCAATAATTGCTCTGTTGCTGGGCGCTAGCTGCTTGTAGTCCGCTCTTCCCATAGTGTTCACCATAGGCCAGGATTTGTTTCACTTTACCTGCCGGTAAGTAGGCTTCATCATGGTTTGGCACACCAGCTAAGACCGCTTTTTGGGCACAGTTCGTGAACCAGCTAATGCACACTGTCCACCTTTTAGCACTCCAGCTGATAAGGATGGACTCCTCTCTGCCTCACACCAGAGGAAGCAGAGAGTCTGAGGCTTGGTTCTGCATTTGTGGGAACAAAATTTTGAGCGAAGACGCACACCAGGTCTGCGCCTGTTGCCTCGGGCTGGAACACACCCAACTGGCAGTCGAAGCCTCTGGTTCATGCGGGCATTGTGTCCACCATGAAGAGCCTCCACCGAAGGCTAGCACGTCAAGTTATCCTGTCAGGAACTGACCCCTACCTACCCACAACTGGCATGCTGGCAGACAGTGGTGACACCAATGGGATTGCAGGCACCGAACTGTGCGCTGGCTGCGGCTCTCAGCTGGACCTCACTGCAACAGCCCCGCCAATGGAAGACGTGTTGAAGCTGGATTATGAGGATGATGATGTGGAAATTTTGGAGCTCCTTAAATCTGAGGATGAAGACGATGGGATTTTCATCCCCTCTGCTCAGGCTGCCCCGCCTTGTGCTGTGTCTGCCTCCCAGGGCGAGGAGGAGAGCCTGTCAACTTCCCCCACTTGCATAATGAACATGCAGGATGTGTGCAAATGCGCTGCAGCCAGGCTGTACATTCCCTGGCCTTAGATGGTAATGGAGACCACCTGATCATGTTACAAAGGGAAGAAATTGCCCAAGGCCACAAGGATGGCAAAGTAGCTACTCCCCGTTTCCCAGAGCTGCTGGAAGAGGTGTCGACCTCATGGAAAGACCTCCCGTTCAGCAGCAGCAGCCCAGTACATGGAACCTCTTCTCTGGATTTTGAGGGTATTGAGAAGCGTGGCATCCTTCGCCTACCCTTTATGGAGCCGTTAGTCGCAGCCCACCTCCCATCCACAGCTGACTTCCAGGGACCCCACGCTGGCAGTGAAAGCAGACTGTTTCTAGTCCACCATGACTAAGAGAACCTACAAAACAGTGACTTTAGCTGTTGAGGTGCTGACTGTCTCCTCCATGCTCGATGTATATCAAGTGGAGTTATGCAAGAACATGGCGACAAAACCTGATACAAGTGTATCTTGCATCTTAGACATGCCTATAATATCAGAGGGCATTTTTGGCTCCGCTCTGGCATCAATTCAGATAGACCATGGTTCAGGCTGTCGCTTGGGTCCCCTCTCAGTTCAGAATCCTCAAGCAGCCGAAGCCTCTGCTGGTCCCTACCGCCCCGCTGGGCCAGGAGATAAGAGCAGGCTGGACGCGGAATAATCCAACTTGGACTGCAGCTCCATCAGGACAGCCTGCGCAACCTGTCAGTCAGCAGTTCAGGAGGAAGAAGAGGGCAGCCTGACGGCCCTCTTCTTCCCACAGGTGCCAGAGTTGGATGTTCTTCATTCATCAGCCCCACCTGTTTTGTTCCAGAGTGTGTTACCTACCGGCCCTCCCCTGTCGCTGTGTGTTATGCCCATCCTAAGTCCACATGTCCAGACTGAGAAGAAAAGGGACTTTCTTGTGGTCAGCAGGCTCTGCCCCACTCCAGGGTCATATTGTAATAAAACGCATTCCACTGTTGTATCCAGACCTTTGGTCAAAGACACAGTAACACTCAATTTTTTACAAAATCAATAAACAGCTCAGTGGTGTTGCTGCCCTGGGAGGGGGCCACCACCCTCCTCAGGGAGTAGACCACCAATGCTCTAAAATTTTGGCACCCTGTGCAGTGCCACTTAGATGTCGTGACAGTACCCCACCACTGAATGGCCCCATAAGATAATTATTGGGAGCACAGAGAGTTGACAGCACATGATAGGCTGTTACTTTTTTCTCTCTACAGAGAGGGAGCTAGGCAGCTCTCACAACCTCAGCCTGGGTGATTAAAAACAATATAACGGGGTTACAGGCTTGAGTTTGCCGTTTTTCCTCCTCGCTTCCTGGATGTGCCACATTCTCATGCTCAGGGAATTCACTCACTGTTAGAAAAGAGAGCAATATGTATAGTGCCCCTCGAACAGAGTCTGAATAGCTTTTACTCCAGGTATTTTCTGGTCCTCAGATGGAGTGGGGGGAACAAAAATCTCAGAAAATAGTTCAGTATACTCACTCATTGTTTGTGCGCTGTACCGTAGCGGCTGTAGTGCTGCAGAGGCAGAAGGGCATTTGTCTAGCCACTTATTTAGCCACTCTTAGCCACTGGCACCTTCTAGCGTGGTTGGAGCAAGAAGCCACAACACAGACATCTGTTGTTGTGACACACCTGACCAACCTGGGTTTCACAATAAATGCAGAGGAGAGTGTGCTGTCCCTAGCTTAGCATGTAACTTTTTTTTAGCTTCTCATGGTTTATCCCTGAACTCGGTCTCTTTCACAGCCCCCTGTCAGAGGAAAAAGTGAGGGTTTTCACAGTGTGCCTCACTTGTTTCCTCATCCACAAAGTGATCTTTTTCAGGCTGTGCCTCCAGTTGCTGGGCTTACTGGCATCAGCCATCAGACTACCAGGATGGCTGATGCTGATGATTTTCAACCCTGGGTGGCCTCTCATTCTGAAACCCGTTCGACATGTTTTTTTTTTTTTTTGGTCAACATGTTTATTGTCTTTTTCAAAATTTTTCACAAACACTTAACATATACACATACATACA
>VUQH01032379.1:0-11108 GCA_015106775.1 Etroplus canarensis | reverse complement strand
TATGAATCCGCATATTTGATTTGGCACAGTTTTTACGCCGGATGCCCTTCCTGACGCAACCCTCACCATTTACCCGGGCTTGGGACCGGCACTAGGACTACACTGGCTTGTGGGCCCCTGTGGCTGGTTTAGGACTTACCATTTAATAATATTCACAATTAAATGCAAAACTTAGGGAAACAGGCTTACAGTTCTTTGCATTCATATTTAGACTGAATTACAAAAAGCTTGAAACCAAAACAGCCAGTTTTTGTTATTTGTTAAACTTGTGCAGTTGTATCTAACCAGATAAAAGATATAATGGTAATTTTTGTCTGTTCCTTGTCTGGTGTCTTATCATCTGCAGGAGATGTAGTAGTAGCAGAGCAAAGTGCACCTCCTCCTCAGTCTTCTTCTAAACCTGCTGCCCCTGCTGCCCCTGCTGCTTCTGCTGCTTCTGCACCCACCCAGGTGGCCACTGCTGGTAAGACTCTAGTACTCCCAATCCGAGTCCAATTTTACTATTTAGTGTAATGAAGTGATTTAATGTTGAATTAAAAATGAACTGTGTGTATGTGTCTTTGTGTGCTTTGTGTAGATCTGTCTCCTCCCAGCAGTTTGGCAGAAGCCCTGCAGCAAAGGATGGACATATACAAGTCAGCAGCAGAGGGAGCTAAGAGCAAAGGAGATGATCGTAAGGCTCGTATGCATCAGCGCATTGTCAAGGTACATAATATAACCTTAGAATATCGTGGCTAGTGTTTTGTTCCCGTGTTTGTGGTTTTTATTCGCCTAAATGTACTTTATACTTAGTGAAACTAAAAGAAAAAAGACATTACAATGTTTTTAGCTATTACAACTTTTTATTTACTTCTAGGTGCTGGCTCTATGCTACTGTTTTGGTAAAGTTTCTTTCTTAATACCAGAACAGATGCAAATACAAATATAAATTTGACTTCATTAAACACACAAAAGCCATCTACAAGAAGGTCCAGAGCCATCTCAATTTTCTCAGACGACATAGGTCCTCCAATATCTGCCGGACGATTCTCGGGATGTTTTATAAGTCTGTGGTGGCCAGTGCCATCCTCTATGCTGTGGTGTGTTGGGGCAGCAGACTGAGGGTAGCGGACATCAGCAGACTCAACAAACTGATCCGCAAGGCCAGTAACATTGTGGGTGTGGAGCTCTACTTTCTGATGGTGGTGTCTGAAAGGAGAATGCTGTCCAAGTAATGGACAATATTGGACAATCCTTCACACCCTCTCCATAACGTGCTGGACAGGAACAGGAGCACGTTCAGCAGTAGACTTATTCCACCAAGATGCACTACAGAACGCTGCAGGAAGTTATTCCTACCTAAAATGTACCTTCGGCTACTCCCTTATATTGGTCGCCATAGCAGATTAATCCACACTGGTGGTTTTACGCCAGATGCCTTTTCTGATGGAACCCTCCATGGTGAGAGGCTTGTGTCCCCACGTGGAATTGAGCCAGGGACCTTTCACTTGTAAGGCAAATGTGTAAACCACTACACTATGGGGGACATTAGAAAATCATTCCTATCTGTGACCATAAAATTTTTAACCCCTCCATTTAATATCTGGACTGTTTTCCTTATGACCTTAGCTTGTATATAGTATTTATGTGACATATTGCACTTTTTACAGTAAGGCTAATTTATTTTTATTTCATTTTCTATCTTTCACATGTATACATATTTATATTTACTATTTACATATAGGTCTATGCAGTTTCATTTTCTTATCTTTCATATCCATATATACTTGTACCTAATGGAGCAGCTGGAACTCAAGCAATTTCTCCCCTGGGATTGATAAAGGATTCTGAAATGCACTTTGTTGCTTTGACTGTGGCTGCTGCAATTCCTCTTTCAACCCACCAGGGCCTATGCTGTTCCCTCGGGATTGTTCAGTTATTGGGGAAAAAGACAGCAAATGTCTGAATTAAGTACATTTGTTTGAGTCAGAATGAATCAATAAAACAGCGTAATGCAGAGAAGACTAACAAAACAAAGCTGTAGGGTTTGTATATTTCTTGTGTAGGAGCATAACTGCAATGACGACACTGATTTTCAAGTTGTAGTTTGTTCTTTTTATCATCATGTGAAAGACAAGCCACTTTTTTTTCCCTCACTTTGTGTTTGCAGTAGAGTGGAAATGGTGTATGCTTCCACGTGTTACAAAGTATATATTGCAAGTCTTACAAAACTGAAACATGAATAAAGGTAATTAAGGAATGTTTAGTTAGCATTTATTTATTCTTTCTTAACAGCAATACCAGGATGCCATCAAAGCTCACAAAGCTGGACGACCTGTCAGCTTGTCTGATCTACCTGTGCCGCCAGGCAAGTTTTTATTTCAGTTATGACTTAGGATTTTGCTGCTAAAATGATGTGTAATGTTTGTTCATGTGTGTGCACTTTTTCCTGCCAGGCTGTCCACCACTTCAAGGCTCAGAGGGGGGTCAACAGAACTTTGTGGGTGTCCTGGAAACAGCTATGAAAATAGCAAACCAGGATGCAGACGCAGAAGATGAAGAAGAGGATGGACAAAGAGAAGCTGCCAAGGTAAAAAATAAAAACTAATTCAGAGACTGCCAAATGGCCAAATTGTGATTGTCCAGCCAAGAAACCTGATTGTCTTTGGACTAAGCCAAGAAATGCTTTATTGTGTCCCATAATAGCTTTTTCAACTTCTGTGGCAGATTATTCAGTCAGTGTTTTCTCATCTGCACCTTCTGCCTATTGCATCATTTTTGGGCTTGTAATCAAGTATATTAATAGTAATTTACAACAAACCTTGTAAGCCATGTAAAAATATTCAAGACCTATGTGTTAAAGTGAATTTTAAAGCAAAGTCACTTATGCCTGGAAAGTACTTCACTTGAAATCTGTTCATTTATTCATTTTCGTTGTCGGTTGATCCTAACCTCTGCAGGCTGCAGTGCGTCCACCTGCCCAGAAAGCAAAGTCACCAGCTCCTCAGCCCCCTGCAGGCTCCTCAGCTCCAAAACTGGGAGCTAAAGGTGTGTTCACAGTGTGGGTTTGTGTGCACCAGCCTGACATCAAAATGTGTCATACAGTGGGTTTGAGTAGTATACAACAGTAAGGCTACATGCACACTGCAAGCCTTGATGTTAAATCTTCATTGTTTTTTGTTTTGCCTGTTCTTTGTATGCGGCCAGTATTGGATTTCAGTGTGACCTGCCACAATCCTGAACTGACCTGCTTGTGCAAAAGTAAATTGTGAGAGTATGTCCAAAAAGATGAGGCTGAAGAGAGACAACTCTTGAATTGTGTATTATTGTAGTGCAGTGGCTGCTAAGTCTATGTGGATGTTTATATTTATGCATAGTTGGAGCCAGGAGTGGTTGGATTATGTTGTGAATGACTTCACTTATACAGATTTCATCAAAAATTTTCAGGAGGGCCACTTTTAACTGTTTGTCAGTGCCTTTCCATAAGCCTCTCCCCACAAAGCACACAATTTGGCAAGTGACAGCACATGAGTCTGTTTTGTGTTTTGACTTTTGAGGTTGAGTTCCCCTTACAAAAAGAATTAGACCTGTATCTGGTTCAGTACCACATATGGAAATTGCAATTGAATACATCAGATTCCATGTGGTGTTCACATGGTCATGTAAAAACAGATATGAGTCACATTTAAGCTCAAAAAATCGGATTTGTGTGAACACGTCCTGCAGTAACTTTCACTTTTTGTCTTAATTATCCTTGTAGCCCAGCAGCAAGTGGATTTCCTGTTGCTAAGGCGACAAGCTTTCCTGCGTGCGGCACTTCGCTCCAAGCAGATGAAGGTAATCTTTGGATTTTCCACCCCAATCTTTCGTTTTTGCTGTAGATACACACCACAGGTTTTATTTGAATTTCAGACATCTGTTGTGTCTGTTACTGCTCTGTTTTTTGTAGGACATGTCTGGAGCAGCGCAGCACCTCAGACATGCCAAAGGCCTGGATCCCATGGTCGACGCTGCAAAGTCTGGCCTACCTGTTGACATCACTAAGGTTATAAATATTTTTTCATGTGCATATTAGTAATACAGAAGATCTAGCAAGACCAAGCGCAACACTGGGAAATAATAATCATGTCAAGGGTGAAATATTTGTAGTGTATTGAAATGCTTTAGGACAATGTAAAATGAGTGTACCACATAAGCTCAGAGCAATTTCACTTGAAACCCTCAAAAAGTCAGCACAGAAAGTTGTGTAGCCATCACGCTAAGCAAAATAATACATCCTTATTAGTTTTACAAGGCTAGCATGCGGCTAACCCACAACAACCACTTTCAAAAGCCTTAGTATAAATACTACTCAGAGTTTAATGCACATAAGGTAGAATGTAAAACAAAATAATGAGTCTTTATTTTGCTCTTGCACATATTATATGGGCAGAAGTGTTGGGCCACCTACACATTCCATCTACTGGAGCTTTTATAAAATCCCATTCTAAATCCGTAGGCAATAATGGAGTTAGTTCCCCCTTCGCAGCCATAACAGCTTCCACTCTTATGGTAAGACTTTCTACAAGATTTTGCTGTGTGGCTGTGGAAATTTTTGCTCATTCATCCAGACGAGCATTTGTGAGGTCAGACACTCATGATGGATGAGATGACCTGGCTCACAATCTCCACGCTAGATCATCCCAAAGATGTTGGATGGAGTTGAGGTCAGAGCTCTGTGTGGGACAGTCAAGTTCTTCCACAACAAACTCATCCAACTATGCCTTTGTGGACCTTGCTTTTTTGCTGGGACACAGTCATGCTGGAACAGAAATGGGACTTCCTGAAACTGTTCCCACAATGTTGGAAGCTTGGGATTGTCCAAAATGTCTTGGTAAACTGAAGCATTAAGATTTCCTTTTGTGGAAAATTAAGGGGCCCAGACCAACCCCAGAAAAACAGCCCCATAGCATTATCCTTCCTCCACCAAAGTTGACAGTTGGCACATTGCAGTGAGGCAGGTAAACTTCCCCTGGCATTCCCCAAACCAAGTGTCATCCATCAGACTAGCAGATAGAGAATTATGATCCATCACTCCAAGAAAACGTTTCCGCTGCTCCGGAGCACAGTGGTGGCATGCTTTGCACATCTGCATCCAATGCTTGGCATTGTGCTTGGTGTTGTAAGCCTTGCATGCAGTTGCTCAGCCATGGAAACCCATGCCATGAAGCTCTTAGCACAGTTTTTGTGCTCATATTAATGCCAGAGGAAGTTTGGAACTCTGCAGTCATTGAGTCAGCGGAGCATTGCTGACTTTTACGGACTATGCACCTCAACATTTGGTGACCGATGTTCTGTAGCTTTACTTTGTTTGCCACTTTGTCGCTTAGTTGCTGTGTTTCCTGAACACTTCTACTTTGCAATAATACACTTACAGTTGGTCAAGGAATGTCTAGGAGGGAAGAAATATCATGACTGATTTGTTGCAACAGTGGCATCCTATCAGAATACTTTTTTAATCCCAGAGGGAAATTACTTGCATTACAGGTGAAAATATGAATAAGAAGAAGGGGTAAATGGACTGGTACTTACTTAAGACTTTTCTACTCTAACTGAGCACTCAATGCGCTTTTTACTACAGGCTTCATTCACCCATTCACACACTCATACAGCGCTTTATTCTATGCCTTAAGCGCATTTAACTGTGACGTACACATTCACACTCCGATGGATGCATCAGGAGCAATTTGGGGTTCAGTGTCTTGCCCAAGGACACTTTGGCATGTAGACTGGAGAAGTCAGGGAATAAACTGTCAACCTTTGTGAGATTACTGAGCCACAGACGCCCCACAAGGGGTGGGGGGTGAGTGAAGTTAAAATATCACAGTCACCACACTGGAATTCAGGGCGCTCTTTAGAACTGTTCTTTCACAAATGTTTGTAAAGTCAGTCGTCATGGCTAGGTGCTTGCTTTTATACACCTGTGGCAATGAGACTGAATGAAAGACCAGAATTCAAAGATTGGGGGGTGTGACCCCATGCCTTTGTCCGTGTGGGGTTTTTCTTAAAGTTTCACATAGCCTGTTTCACTTGCTAGGACATGGTACCTCAGTGGTTGTTTTGGGAATTTAATTCAAGAACTTTAATTAAAGATCTTTGATCTTGTAGTTTACCATACAGCATAACCCTCTGGCATAAAACTGTCTGAACATACATGCACACACGAAAGGAGGAAAATAAACCAAAAATCCCTGACTTAGCTACCTTGCCTATTTGCATCTGTCACTTTGAGTTCTGGGTTGAAAATTTATCTTTTGCTGTAGTTACTTCCCTCATTTCAGTTCAGCAATTTTTGCCTCCATTCCCTGTCCATGGCTCCATATATCTGCTGACCCAAGGACTAAAAAAATCACTGCACATAGATATTATTTGAAAACTCTGACAGTCACATACCAAATGGATATTGGGCCTGTCTTAATGCTCAGTAAAGAAGTCCTGAGTCTCAAACCTCTTTTGAAATTAGCTTCCTGCCAACTTCTCTGTTTTGTCCACTTTTTTGTTAGCTGGCTTGTAAGATTATAGGTGCACTGGAGGTGTGTCCATATGTTTAGTTTGGTATGTGCACTAGGCATGTGTTACTGTGCACATGTCAGCTACAAATAAGCAGGCCAAAAGTTACTGAGAACCTAAAATGATTCACAAGCTGAATTTAAATTTGCAGTATAGAGGATTATAATACTCTGTATCACATGAGTTTGACATATGTGACACTGTGTGTGCACTAGCCTGTGTGTTGAGCAGGTTGTCAGAGCAGCAGGAGCTGAATATGTGAGGTGTTTTAACAAAATGAGACTGAAATAGAAGATGATTGGAAAGAAACACAGGGTGAAATCAAAACACCTGGTCGCATAGTCTGTGTGTGTGTGGGTGCGCGCATATTTTCAGCATCATTGCATTATTCATATTTCATATTGATGCCATTATCCTTTGTGATTTGTATTCATTTTTGCCTCACTTTTATTTAACTTCACTTTATAAAACCCATTTATTTCTCTCTGACTGAGTCCCACTATGCATTAAGCAAGAATATTATACTTGTGCCTCTGTTTGTCTTATTTTTGCCAGCAGGGTGTCACATGAGTGTAGAAACAAACAGGAAAGGGAGTAACAGTTGATTAGTTTTTTGTCCAAGCTTGATCAGGGTTTCTCAGAGCAAAGTATTTGTTATAAATCAATTAAACTTTTAATTTAATTGGTTATAGTTACTCTTTAATTGTTCTTATTTTTAAATATATTTTTCCCTTTTGCCCTTTACACATTTGTTGTTCCTCTGTCTTTCATAATAGATTCCTGACATTCCAGTAAGTGATGAGGACTACTCCCTGGCCCGCTCCCGTACCTCTCCTCCCTCCCGTTCCTCCAGTGAGCAGTACCATATCCTCATGGATCACTTGAGAAAGCAGCATGAGGTTAAAACACAACTTTCTCTCTTTTATAGTGTGTTTTTTATTGAAAAGCACCTTCTGGATATCTGTGGCCAGCTTACATACTGATTTCATTATCATGTAGTAGTTCTGATTATGACTTTCTGGCTGTACATGTTGTAGTGTGTTCTCTAACTCACACCCTCTTTTGTTCTCTATTTGATCAACAGAAATGTTTGGGCCTCTCCCAACAGTTCACACACATGGGAAATGTCAGTGAGGCCTTGAAGTAAGGACTGTTTTTTTTTTAAATGATCTTCATAAGTTATTTTATTTGCTGTTTTTGATGGAGCTTAAAACATCCAAATATCTTGATTGGTTGTGTGTGCAATAAACATATTTCATATTCAGTCTGAACCAAAATCTAAAGCTTTAAAAATATTTTTAACAAAAATGAATATATATTTTAGTTAATTTTAATTACTCTTTGTTTTCTTACTATACTGTGATTTGATTTATGTAACTAAGCACTTCTATAGTTGTGGAGTGTGTCAACAACATGCCGACTGACTCATCTTAATATATGCAGTGTAACTTTCATGTCACACTGCATATTTTGCATGTTCTCTTCACAGATTTTCTTCACATACTTCAACATATATTTTAATTGTCATACATTGCACTGTAAACCTGTTTCTCATCCCTGAAGGGTCTGTGCTGCCTCCTCGTTCTTTAATGTGCTATGATAAATGTTGTCATTGACTAGAAAATGAATATTTTTTTACAGAGGATGGTTCAGTTATTATGCAATCCTGATCTTGAAAATACAGTGATGCATGACCATTTTTCCCAAGAACTAGAGCTGCTTAGCATACTACACTATGACCAACTGTGTAGAGACTTGTGGCATTGTCTGGTCTGTGATTTTTCTACCTTTTGAAGTATTTTAAATCTATTGGTTGGGTAAACCTAGTTTGTTTAAAAATTACTTGAATATCTATGAACAAAATTTTTTTAAAGTTACTTTTGCTTGGCTGTTGGCCAGGTCACATGGCTTTAACAACCCTGACCACAATGTAAGATTTGTATGTCGTCCATCTGTCTCTTTTCAGGTTTGATAAACTAGTTGAGGAGACCATGAAGTACATAGACATTCTGAAGAGTGCCCACGCCAAGGGCTACCCAGTCCCCAAGTGCCGCACAGAGGAAAGAACCTTTAACTCTATCAAGTCAGTAGCAAATGCACAGAATATGTTTTAATTCATAATAGAGCTATTACTTTAGTCCAGACTAAATTATCTCAGTTTGATGGATTTCCTTTTTTCTCCAGAGCCTTCCAAGTATGAATGCTGCCTTGGCGATTTCAGTTATGTGATGTTAATCATGTCAACATTAACCAAAATCTGAGAAATGTTTCCAACACCTTGTTGAATCTATGCCATGAAGGCTTAAGGCAGTTCTGAAGGCAAAATAGGGTCCAACCCTGTACTAACAAGGTGTGGACAGTAAGTGTAGGCAGTATAGTTTAACGCTAAGAAAATTAACCAACTTTTTGGAGTCAAATTTTTAGGAAATGCTTTTGTTTTTAATCATTAGATATGTTTTATTTTAAATGATTGATTTAAGCTGTTATTTGAGCCATTATTTTTTTGAATGCACAAGAATACAAATGTGAACTAGTTTAATAACTTTAGTGTCCATTTTCCTTATTAGCATTATTAGAAGGGTTTAGAAGTAAAAGCCTAAAAAAATACTGAGACTGTTCATAATGGATAAGTAGATATCTTAATAATATCTCTTCACTTTTACCTTCGCCAGTGTTTGTTCCAGTAATTGTTACTGTTGCAGGAATAGTGAGTGTAGTAAAGTCTGTTGTGCCCCAGTAGATGTTAATATTTGGCTACACTCCTGTTTGGTAACAATCTTTTATGATAAAGTACTTTAATGATAAAATTTACGGGATCCCCTAAGTATGATGAACCTGAATCTTTTTTTATTTAACAAATATAGCAGCCTTAAAAATCTAATGCAAGTGTGATGAACAACATGTTGCTAATTTGATCAGTTGATCCATGGTTCATCAAAATGCTCATTTTATCGTTTAAAAAAGTCATAATCTTTATGTTTTGTTGTACTCTTTAAAGCTGTTCCTTTATATTGATTCTCTACACATGCGAAAAGTGTTTATTTTGAAAAGAAATGATTAAACATGAGAAGTGTTGCATTTCTTTACCAGAATGATAGATGAGTCAGAGTGACTCACAGTGACTCAATGAGCTTCTGCTCCAGTATCATACGAACCTGACAGCTAAGTAACTGTAGCAGTGACTCATTCATCAGTCAGTTGTTCGGCTCTCAGTGGAGCTGACTGGCTGTTGTCTGTCACTTGTGATGCTGGTTCTGAATGGTTATCACTCTTGTTTTCACTCTGTAGGATCAACCCCAAACTGACACTAAATGACCTGATACTGTACATCAACCGAGGCATCAACCTCCCAGCTCCCTCTGGTACTGAAGTCATCTGCATCTTTGAAATTACCAGGCAGTAATATGTATATATGTAACTGTGTGTACTGACACCCTCCTACTTTCCTCCCTACAGGTGTCTCAGCTAATGATCTGGATGCCAGTGTAAAATTTGAGTTTCCTTTTCCCAGCACGGTAAAACTGCCTCACACGCAGTCATTGCAGATGTTTCCATCTCTGTGTATTTATATTTCAATGAATTCATTTATTTGTGTGTGTGTGTGTGTGTGTGTGTGTGTGTGTGTGTAGGAGGAACCTCAGAGGGACAAAACCAGCACAGTAAAGAACACCAACAGTCCAGAGTTTAAAGAGACATTTAAACTCAACATCAACCGTGGCCACAGAGGTTTCAAACGAGTTGTACAATCCAAAGGAATCAAGTTTGAAATCATCCACAAGGGGTACAACACAATCACTTTTCTGTTTATCTTCATGGTGTTTCCTTTCTCTTGTAGCTTCTTTAAGTTTCATTTTCTGCTGTGTTTATAGAGGCCTGTTTAAGACAGACAAAGTGGTGGGCACTGCTCAGTTGAAACTAGAGGGTCTAGAAAACCACTGTGAAATCAGAGAGATCATAGAGGTGAGTCATTATTACATGCTCATGTACACATACATGTACACAGCAGAGCCTACTCTGTTTGTTTGCACTTTCTGTAGGTGGTGGATGGACGTAAAGCTACAGGTGGCAAGTTGGAGGTGAGGGTGAAGATCAGAGAGCCACTGTCAGGAGTTGATCTGCAGCCAGTGACAGAGAAGTGGCTGGTTCTTGAACCAGTCTCCTCACTTTCACCTCCAGAGAAGCAAAAGGAACGGGTGAGTAGAGTTATTAAACTCTACTGCGTGCACATGTCATTTTTATGCATACTTTAAAACTCCAAGCTGTATAAACTTGAATGACTATTAGATTTAAGCGCACAAGGTGATGTGCATTGGTGTAATGAGGGAGTGTGTGGCCTTAGAAAATCAACACCCTAAATCAGGTGTGCACAATTATTAGGCGGCTTCTTTTCCTCAGCCAAAATGGGCCTGAAAAGAGATTTAACAGACTCTAAAAAGTCAAAAACTATTAAAAGAAAGTCTTTTAGAGGGATGCAGCACTCTTGAAATTGCCAAGATATTAGAACATGACCACAGAACCATTGAACATTTCATTGCCAATACCCAAAAGGATTGCAAGAAAGGTGTCGAGAGAAAAAGATG
>VUQH01032377.1:6986-48378 GCA_015106775.1 Etroplus canarensis | reverse complement strand
CAGGCGTGGAAAGCCACGCCGCGGGGCTTTGAATAGGACCACTGCTGCCCTGCGCCCCCAGAGAAACCCCCGCCGGTAAAATATTGGGATTAACATCTCTTGGAGTCCGGGATTAAACTCTGCTTTCTCAAACCGCAAAGTCTCCTTCACTGTCTGAATTGCACCGCCGGAAACAATGCAGCATTAATTCTTCTTTTTTTCGTTTAAAGAAAGGGAAGGAGGGGATTAAGTTTAGGTACCGTATTACCAGTGTTACCCATTGGATGGCTCTGAAACTCCCGTCGCAAGACAACACATGCGTGTTAATATATTTGGTCATTTTAAGACTTGACGGAAAAACTAATTAGGCGTGAGAAAACAGAGATTGGTCGGGAGGGATAAGTGGAGGCTAATTATAACTCACTTAGATGGCAGTTATTGGCTTAATTAATGCCGAAAGTGCGGGTTTTCCCGCTTTTTCCTACTGGAAAATAGCACCCAAGGATTTCTTCCATTTTGATATAACATAAATCAAAACAAAAAACCCTTAAACAGCCGCATTAAAATGCCCATCGTTGGCTGTTTTTGCGCACACTGCCAGAGTACCAACCCTGCTAATTTCCAGCATGCGCGCACCCACACAGACACGCACACGCACAGATCGTCTATTGATGAGAGAGTAAGCTCACAGGACCTTTATTCATGTCTTTTCAGCGGTGAGGTCACACCATCTTTGGAGCCAGTAAAGGATCCACAATCACCGTGTGTTGAGATCAATGGAGGGGAGCGAGTGTAGAGCTCTCAGCAGCCGAGAGTCTTTTCCAGTATGGCTAACCCTTGATTATTACCACCACCACCACCACCATGTGCTCGGAAAGTCTCGTCTATCTTTGCGATGCGGTAAAGTAACCATTAGCATCTTTCCGTTGTTGGAAAAAAAAAAAGTTAGAAATCTAATAAAATCACAGCAGAGAGTCTGATGCGAGGGGGGGCTCACAAATTGCATACAATACAACAGATCACAGTTTCGAAGGCTAGCACAGATAAAAAAAACACATATGTACCATTTATATAAGACGCACACTGATTGTCTCTTAGAAACTACATATTGATTCCTTATAAACACTTTTTTTTCTTAAATAAAGTAGTGCATCCATGTCCACACACCATCCTCATGTCCCTCTGCCAGCAGGGCGGCAAAGTTGTGTAAGAAGCTTTTAAGGTCTGTCCATCCCGAGCACTTGAGCAGGAGAATTAATTTGACTTATGAGTTTTAGTTCCGTGGCTGTGGTGTGCTTTTCTTTGAGTCCACTCTGTGTTGTCCTCAACAGGTGTTTTTTTTATGCACTGACAGACATAGAAGAGGGGCTAAAACCTGTGAATAAACGGGGGGAAAAATCTCTTTGCCAGTGCTTAAAATACATGAACTTCTCCTCTAGGAGGACCAAAGACCATCATGCCAAAAACTCGAGGCCCCTTGGAGCTCTGCTTCGGCGCGCCAGGCTCACGTTTTAGCCAGTCTGATGTGTTTTATTGAGGGATGGCAGCGCTGTGTCCCGTGTGATCGTTACTGTTTGTGCACTTTTTGACAGCTGATTGCTCGGTTCACAGGACCTGGAATTTCCACGAGGATGTTTGATCCTTATAATCCAAGCAATCGGCATTGAAGTTCAGCTTCCACGACGCCGCTTGGTCCTTATAATCCAAGCAGTCTGCTGTGGAGTTGAAGCCCAGGCCGGACGTCCCGTAGCCCTGGGTGGAGAGGGACGCCGGGGACTGGTTCAGATGGCTTGTGACCGCGTTTGTGCTCATCGGACTAAGAGTAGACCCCGGGCCTGACAACTGGTGGTGCATGGGAGTGAGGTAAGAGCCGCAGTCCATACCCCCGAAGTAGGACGTCGACCCAGCGTAGCCCTGGCTGTAGCCGGAGGCCTGGGTGTAGGTCATGGGGTAAGATCTCTGCATGCAAGAGGAGGAGGTAGATAGGGGATCTGAGAGAGGAGAGATGGACGCTGGACTCCATATGGACACCGGCGCGGTGCTGGTTGAGATGGCGGGGACTGTGGTGGTGCTGGTGGGGGGTGTGAACTGGCCGCTGGCCCCACTTTCCGAGCTCACTTCTCTGGCTGGAGAACTTTTCTTTTTGGCAGGTCGCACCTTGTTCTGCCCCCCATTCTGCTGCTGCTGCTGCTGCTGGCGACACTTTGCCCGTCGGTTTTTAAACCAGACCTATAATGTGAACATATTGGTACGCATTATTATAAAAAAAATAAAATGATGTATCCATCCACTAGCCGTTCCTCAGACACAATATAGCGCACAAAAGGTTCAGCATTACTTTAGAATAGGCTATAAGACTGCATAAAACCAGATTAAAAAAAGGTTAATTTAGTTTTCTAGACGTTATGTTTTAATTTTTGTAGCAATTCACTGAGTTATATTTCATTTCATTCATCAGAAAAAAATGTGGTTAGGCAGAATTATTTCCGGATAATTTAAGGATGATAAAACACCAGCTATACTATTAATCACAAACAGTATTTTGCAGTGTTTGTAAAGAAATTCACTTCAATCTTTTTCTTTAATATGCATACCTGTAAATAACTAATTTCCTCCATAACATTCAATTGACCGAAATGTGTTTAAAGAGGACCCTTTCAGTGATTTTCAAATTAAACCAGCACAGCCCACGTGTTTGGTTTTTTCATTCATAAAATATGTAAGAACTGATTTTTATAAATTTAACTTCTGCTTAATTTGGCTCACCTGTACTCGGGATTCAGGTAGATTGATTTTCAGTGCCACCTCCTCGCGCATGAATATATCCGGATACCGAGTTTTGGCGAACAACGCCTCCAAAACGTCGAGTTGCGCGCGCGTAAAAGTAGTCCTTTCTCGCCTCTGCTTCCGCGGCGTGGCTGTAAAGTATAAGAGAAATGCAAACCACATAGGTTATTTATGTATACATTTACGATTTTAAAAAAATTAAAAGCCATCAAAGGCAAATTTGAAACTAATTGCGCAGGAGTCCTATGAGAGTTAAAAAAAATTTTAAAACCCGGTGGCAAATTGTAGCACTTGACATCTTTGAGTCTAACGTGCCAAAAAATTAAATGCAAACATCAAAGTAATTTTTTCCTCCGGAGCCACATCTAAAAATAAAATCACACACGACGAGACTTTAGGATTAGTCTTCACTCCAAGCTGTGTGCGCTGGAAGTTTGATAGTCTGCATTACATCACCTAATTTATTATTTTTTTTAGCCTGGTCCATCTAATTCTGCTACTTCAAATAATCACTCTTTGCTCTTTTATAAAATCCAGTCGCCACTGCTGGTTTTAAAATATATAAACGGCTGGTGGTTTTCTACTGCATCATAGTAACTCCACTAAGTTTGCAGCCCCGGGTCATTTCAAGCCTCTTTTCATTTTCCCAAAGTTTAAACATACCTGGATAGCCCACCGATGGATGTAAAAGATCCATCCCTGAAGTAGTTAAGCTGAGGCCATTGACTGTGTAAGGTGGTTGCTTTAGATACGACATCATGCTAATGTTTGTCTGAGGGCTGAAGTTGGAGAAAATTTTGAAAACTGGTGGAGCTCCCGAGGAGTATTTGGTGTCCTCTGTTCGCCGGGATCCGTGTTGCACCTGGCACCTGTTTCACAAGAGAGGGAAAGAAGAGGAAGGTGGATCTCCTTGTGAAGTGATGTTAGTTGTGTTGTTGAGCCCTCTCCAGAGCACCAACCACTTCTCCAGCTGTCTCTGAAACCCCATCCACCCCCCTCATAAAAAAAAACAATAGAGGAGCGGCAGTGATTGCATCAAGTCTTCTGTAAATTCAATTAAAGTCACTGGTTCCTGTATACAGTGAAATGAAACACACCAAGAGCCACTAAGTGAAGCCAAACCTGCCTAAAAAGAAACAAATGCAGTCAACTACCTTTAAAGCCATTCCACTTACCTGCTTTATTTTTTTTAATTTTAATTTCTAGCTTGTAAATGAAATCAGATTGAAATAAGTTGTTCTGTTTAATTAATAATCACCTTTTGGGGGTTAATTTATTGAATGAATCTGGAACAAAAACGACTGTTTCCATGAATTTTCATGTTAAATTAGTGAGAAAATATTTAGATCTTTTAATTAAAAAAAAAGAGATAATTAAAGTATTAATTCAGTGGAGAGAAAAAAAAGTGACGCGCTTCCCTGATAAAAGTTTAATCGCTGCAACTCTTTAAACAGAATTTGCTGTGTTGACTGGTAAATGTGATTGCTGTCACTTCAACTTCAGTGACCCTCACCCGTTATCCCCACGGTGCCTTTTGATTAGTTGCATTTTTTTTTTCAATATCCAACGGTTTTAACCCCCTCATCCCAATCTGTCGCACTTAAAACACGCCCGTCAACCAATTGCACACACCCGCTCGATAATAATTACCCGGTCCATCACTGAATTGGGAGAAATGTTTTCTTTATTTCTTGATGAATTAACGAAGCAGTCCAGGTGGCACCCAACTCAGCTGCACTTCAGTGTGTGTGCAGTCCACAGTGCTTCCTGCGAATTTCTAAATATTTTTCTGCACGTCACACTATTATTATTATTTTTTTTTTAACTAAAATGCGGGAAATATTAGTAACAGTGAAGAACTTAAACTCAGAAAGATTCGCTTGATCGAGCCAAGCTTCTAACTCTGACGCCCAAAGTTCCACCGGCATCTTTTTAACGCAGGGAAATATATTAAATATGATGGTTTATTACCTTATGAGACATTTACCTCTGCAGGCAACTCAGAGCTGGAAGACAGGAAAAGGCCTCGAAAGATTTTTTTTTCTCGGTGGCAGGCCTGAATCTTCTGTCTTCCTTTTTTGCTGCAGCTTTCAGACTCAGCGCCCCCACAGTTATCCATATTTGCTGCTTTATTTCGTGGGTTAATTTATGCCGACTATAAGTGTGGAGGCCGGGGATAAAATTCCTTTTTTATTTAAATTCAGACTCCACTTTGTGAAAGTGGACTCGGCGCCCTTGTTGCAGTCCTGTGTTCAGTGAGCGAGTGTGAAATTGGTAAAATATGACCTCCAGGAATCAATTAATTATTTAAGAGCCCATTATTACGTCAAGAGAGCTTTAAGTTGAGCGTTGGGTCTGTTCTTGTCCTCAGCATCAAAAGCTATAATACTGTAATTTTACCAGTTTGATTGGCGAATTCTAATTTGCTTCATGCAAGTTTTTCAAACAAAAGAAATAACTTTGATGACTTAGATACATTGTTTACGTATTCGTCAATGTACTTGATGCCAGTAAACAACCTGAAACCTTCTTCTTACTGCCATTTTTAGTGTCTTCGTGGGGTTTTTTTTAGCAGCAGGTGAGCGTTGCAAATGCTGGCTTCCGAAATTTCGATAGTGTATAATAATAATAATAATAATAATAATGATAATAATAATAATAATAACGAAAGCTGCTTAACTTACCTTGGAACTGGCGAGCGGAAATTCTTTGTCTACTTGGTTTCCTCCGGGAGAAATAATAAAAATCAGTACAAATCAACGACGTCCTGTCGCGTAAAAAAATATGACAAAACCACGCAGAAGCAGAAGCAGCCGTCTTCACTGGAGATAAAAGTTAAACGTTGAGCGCCTACATCAGGTTTGAAAGCGTTGCGACGGCGGCGGAGTGAAGGAGGAGGCTGCGTGTGCGCCTTTAGGATTTGTTGGTGTGTTGTGAGTGAAGTGGTTTGAGTTAGATTTTGTACAAAGTGCCAGCCAATGGGAGCCGCAGGACCGAGCTGAGGTCTGTCTCTGTCTCCCGTCTCTCACACTGGTGGGGAGGGCTTTTTTTTTTCTTTCTGGGAAACAAATGTCTCCAGCTACTTTTTTTTTTGACGCACAGTCCTCAGCCAATGGCAGCGAGAGGGCGACTGACAACATCCCCATCCCACCGCAGAGAGGGTGATGATAAATAAAAGCTACGCCGTTGGATGATGAGCGGTGGAAGGAGTTTAAACCGAAGAAAAGTCAGTTTGTTTAGCATTTTATTATCTTTATATTTGATATCCCATGGAAGCATTAAACGAACAGATGTTGTGTAAAGACAAATGGGCGATAAGGCGACATATATCAGAAAATAAAGGCTCTACTACATATTTAATGTAACACTCTTTTTAAGCGTTTCACACTTTGATCTTTATTTTGTTTGTAAACATAACCAAAAATGTTTTTAAAAGCGCAATTTATAGAATAAAATCATAAGATGTTTCAGACAAAAGATACATATTACAAGTTGATGATAAAATATCTTATTTAGGCACCTCGGGGAGATAAATGTGCAGCTTTTACTGTCTTAAAAGAAGACCTGAAAATAGTGGAAGGGGTGGAAAAAAAAGAGGGGGACTAAAGCAGAGCTTTCCATGTCAAGGCTGCACCGTCCTCTCACATTCCAGCGCGTCGCAAAAAAAGGGGGATTTAGAGCGACTTATTTCCTTAAAACTGTCCTCCCATCCACTGAGCCAGCCAGTCTGCTGCCATCAGCCCAGTACAGGGCCTGCACCAGAAAATCCACCCGTGATATTTACAGGTGGGTTCCCGCCGGAGAGACACCTGAGCAGCCGAGGACTTACAGTGTGAACCTCCAGCCAGCGATGACGATGAACGCGTTAAAATACAGAAAGTGGAGAAGAGCGACTTTTCTGGCAGTGCACTTGAAAGGGTTCGAAGAAACAAGTGGACTTTTTTATATGAAGGTAGGCCCCTTTTTGTTATTTTAGACTGAATGCAGACGAAAGTGCATTTTTGTAGATTTTAAATAATAATAATAATAATAATAATAATAATAATAATAGCTTATTGTTTAGTGCAGGGTTGACGTTATTTCTTATTTACTGGAGGACCAACAAGCTGCAAAGGACAAATAAGCCTCCTCTACGTCACTTGAATTTTGAACCTGCGTGCCCATCTCAAAATAATATGCCGAGGGTTTTTGTCACGGCTTGGTAAATGTATCATCTTAAGAGGCTTTGTGGAACACCTACACACACTCACATTCAAACACACACACAGACACACACACACATACACACACACACACAGGGTGCGCTTGCACGGACACACCCGCTCACTTCAGACAGATTTGAATATTGATTTAGATTTATAAACACAGACAGACCGTGGGCTTTATGAATCGTCGTTTGCCTCTCTCCGTGGCTCGTGTGGAAGGCCAGAGTCAAAGGTGCGGTGACAGCTGCTGAGCAAGCTGCAGCCTCTGGAGCTCACACAGTCTGGTACACAGCACACTGCATCAACTTTACAAACTCAGTGACATCTCTTTTGACAGATTTCGATCAGAAGAAGCGGCGGTGTGGATCACAAAGCTGGATTTCTTTTAACAGCAGCGCTGAGGAGAAAGTCTTTTGAGGAAAGGAGCTGCAACACATTCAGGTAACTGTTTATTTACTTTGTAACTCTTCTTTTTTAGGGCAAAATATTACACTGAGGAACTACCTCATCTAATAAAGCAAAAAAGTGAGGTCGTTTCATAAGGCTATAAATCACCTGTTCGTGTTTGTTTAAGAAAATAATTTTATCACATAGAGGCAGCTTCAAACGGGTGCGTGATTTAAGTGTTGGATACATTTTTTTTTACTGTGTTGCTGTTTGCTTTATGACCACAACACATGAGTCCTTTTTTATATTTTACAACACCACACTCCTTTCCCCCCAAAAAAAATAATAATAAAAAAAATGCCACAGCGCAAGAAGTGTAACTGAATATGAAGTTCAACAGTTCTTTGAGCATGCTTTGCATCATTCGGCGTGAGGTTGGGGACACTTTGCCACTAAAACCTTCATTTAAAAATATTTTGTTTCCTTATGTTTAGCAGCTGCGTGAAGAGAGACTCACACTGCGTGAATAATTATGACGTCTTGTGCTGTTATCTACTGGATCTCACCGTTTAAATTGCTAAATAATTTATTAAACTGTAAAGCCAGGCCCTCCGCGGGGACTTTGTATCTTTAAAGGACGTTTAAAGGGAGAAGGAGTTAAACGCCTCTGGCGAGCAGCGCTCCCACTGACTCCCGGCTAATTGACGACGACGGCTTTTATCTCCGCCTCTGCTACACTCAACCTGAGGGTGAGGATTTCACCAGGCCTGCTCCAATCTGTGATTTCTACCAGTTAATGCGTAGCCATACATCTTTTCAAATGCACCGCGCAGGCCCTGGATGTTTGACCCTCGTTTGATAGGGAAAATCGTATTTTTAACATTGGATAATTACAGGCAAGACAGACTCCTTTCCCCTCTGCTCTGTGCCTTATCCAAGCGTGAAAAGAAATAATCAACACATTATGGAATGAACAAATGCTTGTTTTAAAAAAAATAAAAACAATCAAATACCCCAAACGAGAAACTCTATTAAAATAAACCAAAGGTGCCTGTTAATTATCTGAATTTAAAGTAATATATTTACCTTCACTGCAGCTTTTCTCTCATCTCTTCTCCTTCTTTCTCTCCTGGTTTGATATTCGCATGGCTGAATAGGAGGAATGTGTTGGTGGAATTCATTCTGAGCTTAAAAAGATACCGAAAGTGGGAACAAAATCTCATAAAGCGTTCATATAGAAATGCTGATGATCTGTAATGTTAGGAAAAGCCTTTCCTTCTCCACATTGGTTTTAATTGCTCTTCAGGAACGCCTGATTACACTTTATTCAGCCCTTTATGGCTCAATATTACTTCTTAGTTTACTTTTTATTTGTTAGATATATAAAGTTATTATTTATAAACCAGCTGAAATATTACTTTATGTAATTAAAATCAGCACCATCTGTCCACATATCATTTAACTGCAAAAACTGAGATTGTTATGCAAATGTAGTAATGTTTTAAAGTACTTTATTTAAAACTCTTTGTATCACAGCTAAGAGTTAATGAAATGACTGAGGTTAAAATCTATTATTCATCACTGACACTGACAGTAATTACTGTAGTTAGATATTTTGTGTGTGTGTGTGTAGTTTTTTTTTTTGTTTGTTTTTTGGTTGTGAATGTGTGGGTGACAGAGAGAGAGGAAGAAAGAGAGAGAGAGAGAGATGAGCTGAAGTAGGATAATCACAAGCTGTATTTTAATTAGCCTGGCAGGTTTGATGGATACATGCAACCGCTGCTGCTGCTGCTGCTGCAACACAAGTGCATTGCATAGTGAGCAAGATGCCTAAACAGAGGGCTTTCCCCACACTGTTCCGTTATCACAAAGGAGCTAAACCTTTGTGTAATGTAACATGTAACTGACCCCAGAGGTCATCACAACACATCCAGTCCCCTCCCCGGGGATTAAAGGGGCGCAACCCCATTCAGTGTCTGTTCGGGAAGAGTTCACTAACACAGAGGCACACAGGCATTTTGAACGAGCACCACTCTGCATCTTGGATTTTTATCTCTTCAGGTATGCACAATTTGAGAAAATTAAATTTAGTTTGAAAGTTCTGGAAAAATAGTGACATATAAATGTGTACTCTAGTATTTAGGCCTGTGCTAAACTTTTAAAATTACGGGTTTATTTCCCACACATTTCTCTATAAAGTCAGGCACAATGCATCCCTAATGGCATGGCTCTGTGTGTGTTTGCCAAGTTTGTTCTTTCCATTAATATGACATGTCTTTTAATTAGTGCCATAAATGTTTGTGTTGTGTTTACGCAGGAGTTTGCCAACAAACAAATGGATGCAATTAAACACACTCGCCTTCAGATCATCTTTGAGGAGACAAAGTCGAGCTTGGTGGAAAGCCGACAAGGACAAATAAGGCGGGAGAAGACTCTGCTGCCTCAAGGTTAACACTGACTGAATGAACTGTGTGAGGAGCTTGTCTTCACACAATCAGTTTTTCCACAAAGACACATCAGTCATTGCTTTTCATATTATCTGTGCTCTTTTTAGAAGTCGACATAATGCTTAATTGATGTTTCATTTTTGTATCACTGCACAAAAATTAAAGTGAGTTTATTTATTGGCACATTTCGGTCGATTCTAAGACTTGTAATTGATTCAAGGTTGATATGCAAATAAAGACATTTGTGTTTGCATCATTGCAAGGGCTTCACTCTACTCTTCCTCTCCTTTCACCTAGCCGTCTCCTCTGTGTGCAGCTGAGGTGTCTGCATGGTGTGGTAAAACCTGCCCTGCAGACCGGACCTCTCAAGTCTTCAAAGGAGGAAGAACTCAATGTGGGGGATTTGTTCAGGCTTATTTGGTAACCTAGGATTTGAATTGGATTCTGGGAGGCATTCATAACACATTTGAAAATGTTACATTGTGTGATTTTGTGTGTAATCCCCATAATAAATTTTAGAAATGGTCACAGCGCTTGCACAACTGTGACTATTCATGATTTATCAAATGGTTTTCTTGTCTTGCCTCTTGGGGGTGAGGTGTGTGTGTTGCCTGCAGGGAACGGGGCGATCTCAGCCGTCGGTTTGGGGAGCCAGTGAAGAGACGATTCTGCAGTTTTAACCTTTCTCTCAACATTTTTGTTTATTTGACCTGAATGTGTGATAGGGTCAGCCACCATGCTTCCAGAGGGATTCTCTTAGACCCCCCAACAGCACTGGAGCATTTCAACCTCTAGTGGATTATACCTCCCTGGGAGGAGGGTTAGTGTACATGCACAAACATTCTCACACTTCTACACACACACATGTACACTATAGGTACAGTTTATTAAACTTGTATATTTTATCAAAGCCACAGTCATAAATTAGCAAGCTGTGCGCCACATGTGATTGCAGTTAAGTAGAAAACTGTGTAGCTATATCATTATCATATTATGTAACATGCAAGTCCAATTTTAAAGATTCCCTTCAATCATGTTTAATTAAATAGTAAAATAATCTGCTTTAAATTGTGTAAAATGATCAAAACTACATAATTCCTTACATCCTTCCAAATATTGGCATGTCTCTGAAAAGCTTATACTCCAATAACTTACACTTCAAAAAAGCCCATTTTTGGAGTCTAGGGTAAAAATCAGCTCCAGATTACTTGTGATGTCTCTATATTAACTATTTCTTACTCCCTTTGCACTCTAATATAAAATGTAGATACAGAGCCTTTCCCCTTTCAGCAGATTAATGTGAAAAGTCATGATCAAACAGATAAATGGAAAAACTATGAGCTGAGCAAAGCAGAGCAGGAGTGGAGGTGGGATGTGTATCTTGCCCCTTTACCATCAAAATGATTGACGTGTGTCTGTAAAATCAGTAGCTGTTCCCCATGTGCTTCAGAAGCAGTCCAAAGAGAGGGAAGAAAATTAACTTCTGTATGAATATACTCTATAATATATTTTGGTGGCTGTACTTCTTGTATTTCTTGTCTGGTGCATATAACTCTCCCGCCTTGGGTTGATAAGAGCAAGAGCAATGTGTGTATGTGTGTGTGTAAATCAGTATTTGTGCCCTGTCCAAACCCCACTTTGTTTTGAATGACACTTTGGCGATGCCCCCAGTTCCCCACTTCGACTTCTCAAGCGTACCCCCTGTCAGTGCCAACTCTGCCAATTCCTCTCATGTCTTTAATATCTCTCTTTGGGCCCTTGAGTTTTGCCAGTGAAGGCTCCCCAGTGACAGTTGGACATTGCCTTCACATTTGGGAGACAGTGGCGGGTGTTTGTAGCGTTCCCAGCCCCGGGCCTGTGGGGAATCTGTGATGGCTCGCCTGTCAGCCGGCCCCTCCCCTGTAATTAGGAGAGTAAACACAGCGTCTGGCTCGGCTTGGGGGGAAAGTAGGAGGGAGCGGAGGAGGGGACCGTCCGGCTCCTGTCCTACTGCTGCTTAAGCTGTCCAGGAGTAGCTTTGGATTGACAGACTGCGATATGTATCCCTTCACATCCTTGTGAAGGATGGAGATGTGGAGAAGAGTGCAGTCTGTTAACGTGTTGAGAAACATCAGATTTCTGTTTGTACCTTGTTGAGCATCAGTGAACCAGTGAGGAGGCTTTTCACTAAGCTGAACCTTTGTTGAGAAATAGAAAGAAAATGATCATTCAAGATGATCTGAGAACTATTCACAAAAGTGATGAGAATATTGATGATTATGAGCTGTGCGCTGTAAGGTATTTATTCTACTTTTTAACCTTATAATACCCAAATAGGACTCCAGGGGATAACATAAAGCAGACCACTACAAAGCCAAAGTCTTTCCTCTCTTCACCTCTCTCCTGGTTGCTGGGGGGACTGGTCAGTGGCTGGAGGAATGTGTTGTGGGCTGGAGTTATAGCTGTAGCTTGGGACCAGCTTTGGGGGAGTGCCATCCTACCCTAAACCAACCACTCTACACTGCCCAGGCAGGGAGGTGGGCTGCGGGAATGCTGAGACCAAGAGGGGAGGAATTTCACTGGTTGACCTGCCAGAGAAATGCCATGCAGAGAGCGATGAAGAGAGAAACCTAAAAATGAGAGCGAGACAGAGACAGAAAAGCATATCTCAGCCAATTGAAACGCAGCCTGTCAGTGTCATTTTGGTTTCGTAGGATGATTACTGATGGTGGGCCAGTTGCTGAATGAGCTAGTTGCCACACAGACACTGTGGCACCGCATCTGACTCAGATCTTTTAGGGTTCAGCGGGCATAACCAAAGAAGCTTGAGCAGTATATAGTCAGTGCATTTGAAAATATTTCCTATCATCTATCTTTCTCAGTGTACCTTCATTACTTGATCACATGTATTAGTTTTAGTGTAAGTAAATTTACAATCAGATGGTGTGCATCAGTGTGCGCATGTGGGAGACAGGGAGAGTGCAAAGGGAGGGGTGGTTCAAGGCTCAGCGTACTTGCCAAAGTCTTTACGGCGCCCAGAGAGCCATGCTGCAGCATCATGGTCCACAGCATGGAAAGACATGGGGCAGATGGGTGCAGTGTAGCAGCTCAACCTCCCCCTTCTCCGCCCAAATGTGAGGCAGCAGTGGTGGGAATGGCACAGTGTGAGTGGGAGTCTGGGTTCATGGCTGAAACAGAAAAGCTGTTGGAGGGGCATTTGGGGGCTGGGAGAGATTGGGGACTGAAAGCTGTTTTTTGGGGGGTGGCACTGGAGAAGCTGTTGGTGGGGCATGGATACTGCAATGGAGAGGGAAAGCCAGTCCCCCTGTCACATCCCTTTGAAATCCAAGTGCAGGGGCACGAGCCCAGGGAGGAGTGGCAGCGTGGCCCAGCGCCTGGGCAGACAGGCAGTCACCGCACTGGGCCACAGTCCAGCTCGCCTGGCCTGGCCCCTTCCCACTTTTGCCCACCCCGTCTGGTCCAGGCTTATGGGAGTCAGGCAGCCGACCCCCAGTGGACAGGCCGGAGCCCTGCGCAACTGAGTAACATCTCAGATCCTCTGCTGGGTTTGAAATAGCAGCAGAATCCTCCAGGGAGTGAGGCCCTGCAGAGCTTAGGGGTGCCTCCACTGCCTCACAGCTTCTCCTGCACCCAGGCCTCTGGATGGGGGCCCAGTGTAGTCTGCTGCTGATGATAACCCCCACCTCACCACCAGGCCATTCTGCCTCCAGGGCCTGTGCAGGTCCACACATCCCCATGGCAACAGTGGCAGGGCCGTCCACACAATGTGAGTGGGCAACAAGCCAAATGCTGCCAAATTGGGATGAGGGAGAGACATTTTGGACGAGTGCGCAATCCTGAATCTTTTCACCTTTATTTTGTCTCTGGGTAATCGGGTTTTTGGCTCCAGTGATCTAATATCAGAGATTTGGACAGCATTTTGAGCAGTGGTCAGCAACACCCAAAACAAATACATTTTTGTAAGGTTTCCCTGCTGCTCCATGTTTCTTAAATTCTAGTACCTCTCTTCAGGCTCTAAAATATTACTTGTCAATTTTTCTAACAGCAGCAGCAGGCATTTATAAAATTAAACCCTCGGGTGGGCTGATATATGCTGAAGCATTCCTTGTGTGTTTAAAGAGACCTTGTCAAGGCAATATTAAGCCTGCGTAAACACAAGTAGTTCAATGACATTCACAGCAACCACCTAAAGTTGATTCCCCACCCCCTCCAGCCACTGGGAAGATACTGTGTAAGTGGTTGGGTGGTGTTTACAGAAAGTGGATATCTGCTGTTTGTTTTGTTGTTCTGCTTTCCGACCGTAAACACTGCATAGATTTCCTTGAGTAGTGTTTGAAACGTATTGGTGTGTGTGTGCCATGTGCTATATTTGCTGATAACAGGATTTACTCAAATTGCGAATCACCAGTTGAGAAAGGTTAATTGTCAGTGCAAGTGGTAGAATGGGTACATGCAATAATTATTAGTCTAAGTTGCTTTATTATTTAATGACGCTAATTAGGCATTAACTGTGGTCCTCTTTTTGGATCACAACTTCAAATGCATGTCAAATTGCATTAAGTTCACTTTGACATCCATTTATCAAACTAAAGGAATGCTGTTTTGTAGATGTCCTTAGTGTGTTTATTATTATGAAACTGATCTGTTCTTGAGGTACTGATCAGAAAATTAGCAGAGGGATTTTAAGAAACAGCTCAATGAAGTGCATCCTCATTTTATTTACTGTGAAGACAATGTATTTTATGATTAGCGCAAATTTGTGGCTTGCTGGTGGTCCTAATATTTTGCTTATTTAAGCTTGCAATAAGAAGGATATTTGACAGAAGCTGAAATTTGAAAGTGTTTTTTCCAGTTGCACCAGTTATTACTCCACTGAGACACACACAGTTTGGTTTGTGTGGGCCCATGTGGATGAGACTGGCATGAATCTGGCATTAAGGTAAGGTGGAAAGTGACAAGGAAAGAAAGCAAGAGATCAAGGCATGACTGCCAGTGCATGTCATTGCCCTACACTCTCATCAAATAGCCCCGTGCTGCTTATGTTGCTGCCCAGACGCAAATTAATTTGGACGCCTGGAAAGACTGCAGAGTCCAGGACTCATCTCTGCCCTTTAAAAAAGAAAAGGCACCAGCGGAGAGCACTCTTCCAGCAAGAGGGGGCAGGGGCTGAGAGAGAGGTTTTGATGGATTTCAGTGGAGGTCAACACAGCGTCTGAAATAAGATGGGAGGGTACAGAGGACACGGTTGAATATGCTTGTCCTGCTATGATGACAAGATGGCTCAGCCACCACTGTGCCACCGGCCTCCCCCTGCTTTCGTCCTCTGCCTCCCTCCCCCTGGTACCCCCCTGCAGGACACCAGTGAAGTAGAAGGGAGTGTTGAGGGGAGAATGAGGCAGGGGAGAGGAGTACTGATGGTTAGCTGCCGTTTAATCTTCTCCTTGGCTCACTGCAGATTCTTTCACTACATGCCCCACTCCCTCATCTCCCCAAATCTGTACCTGCTCATCCCTGGGCCTGCTTTACAGGGGAGCTCTTGATCAGTGAGGTGATGGAGAATGGCCCTCGTCACACACTCCAAATAGGATCAGATTGCCTGGGAGCAAAAGGTGAGAGCTACATGGAGCTTGGTTAAAATAGAGGAGGTGGTGGTGTGGAGATGCTTCAGCAACCAGACACTACCGGGAAATGAGCTCTGTTTGAAATGGACTTTCCAGGGCTTGGAGATTTCAGAGGGGTTTGTGCTGGTGCAGAACAGCCACAAAACTCTGGCACATGTGTATCCTGGTATGGGTATTGGCCAAGAGAGGAGGGGAGTGAGATAGCAGCCTTGTTCTCCACTGGCTTGTTGTTGGCATGTCGTTAACCTCCTGGGGATCAGGGGAAAAGAATCAGGCTTCTATGTGCTTTAAACTCAGTGTTTGTTTGTAAGGTGCCTGGGGAGAGCTGCATCCCTGCTGGAGGACAAGGTAACAAAACAGCAGCATGCTGACAAAAGGGGTGGAGTGAAGGGTTAAATAAAAACACATGCTGGGTCACAGAGCAGCCCCCCGGGTTCAGTAATAAACAGTTAAGTGGCCTAAAATTAGGAGTTTCAGCAGTCTGGTAATGTATAGGATTTTATTCTGACCCAACCCATCACTGATAATTTCTAATTTCAAAGAAATAAAGAAGAAAATCTACTTTAAATGTCAAAATAAAAGTATTACTTCAGAAAAAAATGCTGCTAGTGAGTGTTATTGTCTTTAAATGCCACTTTACTATTGTACTTCTACATGTATTTAATTTAAATTATTTTATATCAAATACTTCTAAGAAAGTTACGTACTTTCTCTTCAGTTTAAAGTGTAGTGGAGTAAAAAGTGCAGCATTTACCTCTGAAAAGTAGCCAAGAGTTAAAGCAACAGATAGATATGGAGTGAATGTTGTGCAGTCCCTATTTATATGGGACTGTGTAGCATTTTTAACCTGTCCCACATCTTGAGACAATGTCCCACATTTTGACTTGTTCTGCAGGAGATGCACTTTTCTATAGGCTTTGCTTTAACCCAGTACCTGTGAAGAAAGCAGGAAAGATTTTTATTATCGTGAAGTTAGCCTGTCTAATGTTATGCCCATCAGGGAAAGTTACAAGTCACCAAAAAGTCACAAGCTTTGTGGATTTTAGAAGTTGATAGAAACTACTGCAACTGAGACTATACTGAGACATTTTGTCACATTTACTAGTTTTTTTCAATATTTGCACAAGGAAAGATTTGGCATTAAGTGACACACTATGTGTGTCATAATTGGCTAAATACTTGGCTAAAATGATCAGGAACGTCTCAAAAAGTGTATGCCAATCTATGGACTCATCCCTAATGAAACCCAGAGATGTTTAATATCAGCTTAAATTAGAAAAGAGAATACAGGAGTATATAAAGACTTACGCAGAAGACCATAAGAACAACTTCATTTTATCCTTACTGTATTTACTGAGCAAGTGAGTCAGAAATATATCATATATTTAAACTTTACATGCTAAATGTCAATTTGGTAACCTGCACAGTTTGTTTAATTTAATTCAAGTAATTTGATATTAAAATATCAACCCACTTCCCAGCATTGCTAATGTGTTCCACAATGTCTCACACAAACAGTGTTAACCCTACATTTACTTTGTTGGGATCTGGTCACTTTGGCTAGATAGTACATGAGTACATAGATACCATATGAAAAAAACAGTGAGCAACCAGCTGAGCTGTGCAAAACACATTAAACAGAATAGAACAACAGCAACACATTATGCATTGTATTATTTGCATAAATTGTAAAAAAGCAGGCATGTGAATGTGACAACTTGCTTTTTTAGTGTTAGGGTTATGGAAAAGGAAAAGAATACTATGACTGTTTTGTTTTGAGGTTCAAAGTGTGTGAGTTAATGAGATGGGAGCTGGAGCTACTGTACAGCAAGGAAAAATGGGCATAGAGAGTCAGAAAAAGAGGTTGGTAACTCTTGCTTAGTCTTGTGATCAAACACCAGTGGTTACACTACAAACTTCTATTCCCTCTTTTCAGCATTGCTCTTTCCACCCCTTTCTTTTCTACAGTAGTACTGCCTCTCACTATTTTTCTACATCTTATCCCTTTTAATTAGAAAGCAAATTCTGCAGCCTGGAGAGACCTAATCCCCTACTGCCCAACAATGCACAGAGTGGCTTTGAACAGCCGACCTACAGCCTCAACCCCCCAATGCTTCAAATTCCCCCCACACTGCTGGACCTTCAAGGGGGGAAGGGGTCTTTTTCTTCTCAGAGCATTATTACTTAAGGATACATGTGCCGTGGTATTTGCAGAGCTACATATTTGCATTTTAGGAATGTTAGCAGTAATTAACAACTAAGTGACACATGTGACAGAAATGATACAAGTGTGTGCCAACTCGCTCTATCTCCCCTGCTAGAGATGTAGCTGCAGCTGATTTGCATATATATTAATGTCCCTTATTGTATAGATTAGATCCCATTAGCTGTGGCGATTCTGGTAGAAGGTGCAGCCACTAGGATGTGAAAAGTCCTGTTATTATGTTAAGATCATTTTTAAATTGTTGGAGGGCAAAGAAAAAGAAGGGGTTATGGCACTGATAGAAGGTTAAGGATGATTAGACGCTCTGTCCATCTTGACAATAGGCTGAGATTAGATTCTACAAGCCCAAAAAGGGGGGAGAAAGGCCTCCATTAGTTGTCTGTGCATGTATGCTGCATGTATCTAAAATTACCAGCCTTCATTTCTTAATAAAAGTGTATCTCGATGGAGCACACAGCCGCCAGAAATTAAATTCAGGCTTCATTCCTGGGTCTGTGTGCTTTTACATCCACTCTGGCAGTTATTATAGTGGCAAAGTGATCATTTACTGAGTATTTGTCAGGAGAATTATGAAGCTGTCAGTGTCTGCTCTTGTGCCATATGTAGAAGAGAGGTCATCAGATACCAGCGATGATGAGAGAGAGGAACAGAAAATCAGGCACAATTTATGACAATGGCAAGAGTTTAATCTACTGATTGCTGCTTTTGATTAAAGGAAGCCAAAACCTTGGAAAGTGTGATTTGGAGTCTTTGTGCTGCACTGCCTCCAGTGGCCAGTGCACTCAGATAAAGGTGAATATTCCATTTTAGTTCTGTTTGCCTTATCTGCAGCCGATGACACCGCTGATTATACTATTCTAACAGTGAGATTATTGAGCTGGGTAGGCATCTTTAGCATTGCTCTCAAATGGTTTTCATCGTATTTATCTGACAGACACTTCATGTTAAAAACTGTATGTTGTCATCTGCTCCTTTTTTTCTGTGGCGTACCTCAAAGATCAGTCCTTGGGCAAATTCTCTTTTCATTATATCTGTCACCCCTGGGTCATCTACTTAACAGCTTCAAAGTCATCTTATACCATTGCTATGCTGATGATACACAGCTATACTGCTCTGTTAAGCCTAACAACTTCAATAGCCTCTCCTACCTCAGTGAATGCTTCACTGTTATTACTTATGGTTGCCTTTTAATTTCCTCAAGCTCAACCGGGGAAAACTGAAGTTCTTACCTTTGGCTCAGAAACCTTCTCTACAGAGGGCAGCAATAGCTCAGTGTGTCGGAGGACTCATTTGGGAGCCAGAGGGTTGCTGAGGGCTGCTGGACCTGGACCTGGTGGCCATCCAAGACCTGCCAGCCCAAGACCCTGCCCTGGACCCAAATGTGGAGGTGGACCAGGCCAAAAACAATGTCTGAGCATTGCCTTGAGCAAGGCACCGAACCCCCACATTGGCTCACTGGTGCCTGAAATGGCAGCCGACCTCCCTCACTGCTACATGAATAGTGTGTGTGTGTGTACGTTCATACAATCTGTAAAGAGTGTCGGCAATTCGCATGTTCCCAGCTGGGGATTAATAACGTTGTTTGTTTGTTTGGTAATTTCACTGGGCCCCTCACTAGCCAGATCAATTAATCTGTTAATAATTTTGGTATTATTTTTGTTTGAATTTTGAATCTCACATCTCTAAACCCATCCAGGCTCATTTCTTTCATTTTAAAGTTTAAAGACCAATGTGTAAGAGTTAAGGTGATCTATTATCAGAAAGAGTTTAATAAGCATATTCATACTTTTTATACCATAAAATCACTGTAGGATAATAATCTTTGTGTTTTTTTCCACTTATAAAATGATATTTATATATAGAGTGTTAGCAGGTCCCCTTCCATAGAAGTTACCAGTTTTCTACAGTAGCTCAGAACAGACAATCAGAGCAGCTAGGTTGCTAACTAATGCCAGGTGGTGGTCATACATCACACTGCCCTTCAGTGAAATTTGAATTCTTTTTAAGATTTTAATTACATGTAAGGTCCTACATGGCCAGGCTCCTGTGTATATAACAGACCTATGTACCTTTCGGCCGCTCTCTTGTATTCTCCACCAAAGGGTCACCACAGGAGATTAATCAGCATTGGTAACTTAGGAGTGGTTTTACAGCAGATGCCCTTCCCCCCCGGTTTCGAACCAGCGTCCTTTCGCTTGTAAGGCAAATGCGCAAACCTTTACTCTACAGGGGGCACTAACGGACCTACTGAGACCTTATTCCAGTGGTCTGCCTCTTCAGTCATCTGATGAGGATCGTTTGATTGGTCCACGCTCTTATTAGAAATCCAGAGACAACTGCGCTTTCGAGGTAGTAGCAGCTAAACCCTGGAACAGCCCCCCCTCAGCCCATCATCTCTACTGGAGTCCATGACTTGTTTTAAAAGACTCCTGAAAGACTCCTTTTCTTTTCCTTAATCGTTTGCCCATTATTTATTGCTATAGTTCACGCCAAATGCATGTATGATTGAATGTTTGACTGTGTGCTCGTATTTTGGGATATGTACATTTCTTTACTGTTTTAACCAAACTGTGAAGCAATTTGTAATCACCTGTTTTAAAAACTGCTGCACAATTAAAGTTTGTAAAGTTATGATATGATTAATGCCATATAGGCAGATAAGGCTAAGACCCAGCATGTTTAGAGGATATGCTAAATTTCCCATCACAAAGATAATATATTATAGATAGTTATGAGGATTATTGTGGAGGAAGATGGTAAAGGTTTTTAAACACCAGCTGAGTTTTCTTCTTGGCCATCACACTATAAAGGAGAGTGAGCTATAAATACAATGTTATATTGCTGCTGAACATAAAAGAGATTCTCCTGAGCTGGTTGGTACAGATTTTTAGTACCCTAAAAGCTGTGCCCTATTTTAAAGATGAAAATAAAAGATGGAATCATTGTAATGTTAACATGTAGCAAGCAGCCCACAGAAACTTAAGCACATGACTCTCCTGTCCTCCTCAGTGTTTTAATGTCCTGCATGCATTTTCTTCTTTTGGTTGCTATAATTTGAATCACTTTCATTGCTCTCATTTTGGTGACTAGAGCTCAACAAATGAAATGTGGAGAAAAGAGTATGTTTGTGTGGGGCAATGTGGGACATGTTGCTAAAACAGAGGCAGGGTAAAAATTGAATATCTCTAACTCAAAAAACAAACACACACAAATTAGTTACAGGTTTGGCATCGATGATGTAATGAACAAATATACCAAGTTTTATTTGAATGCAACGTTCCTTCACTAAATAAACACAACAGACATAAAAGGAAGCTAGAGTTTGTTTTATACTCTGAGTACACTTATATATTTCCTTTTTCTATTGTAATAAGTTTTAAAACTGCTGTTACCTCTTAGTTTACCTACTGTTCTGTCTCAAAATCATAATTTAGTTTTGGTAGGGATGCAGCCATAGAGGTTCTCCTGAGACTCACATGTGCTGACTTTTACAAACCAAAGTAAAAAACATAGTCATTCATACTCTCATCACTCTCCTTTTGTAACTAAAACATTCTTATTAAAGACTGTTAACAACAGACTGCAAACAACTTTCAACTATGTGGTGAAAACAGTGAAGGATTTGACTTTCAAAGAACCAGCTATGCTTCCAGGAGAAACTGGTCTTGTAAAAATTTGGAGAAAATACAGTTAGGTCCATAAGGTTTGGGACAATTAAATTTTTTTTGTAATTTCTCTTTATTCATCAACACAGTGGATTTTAAATCAGTCAAAATGTGATTGAAATGCAGATTTTCAACTTTAATTTAAGAGGTCTGACAACACTTTGAATCAACTTCAGCACTTTATCTGCTTACTTTGTCATGGAATAACGAGGAAACAAGTGTCACCTGGCCATGAAACTGCTTGTCAATCAATTGTCCATTTACTCTCAAAATGGGAGGACTATGTATAAAATGGCTGTAATTCTGGAACCGTTAAAGGAGGTTTTGTCAATCCTCCTAATTCAAAGCTGAAAGTCTGCACTTTGATCACATTTTGACTGGTTGATTTAAAATTCACTGTGGTGGTGTACAGAAGCAAAATTACAATAAATAAAATAACTGTCCCAAAACTTAATGACCTTACTTTACCTGGCAAACCATTGTTTACGCACATGCACTGAACCCAGCCAGTTTACTCCTGGTGCTGGTCCCATTCCCTGGTAAATGGGGAGGGTTGTGCCAGGAAGAGCATCTGGTGTAAAATCTTTACCAAATCAAATATGTGGACTTATAATATGAAAAGAGGAAGACCACAGAGGAGGTTCACAGATGCAGTGAAGGACGACATAAAGAAGAATGGTGTGAGCGAAGAGGCTGCAAAGGACAGGTGAGATTGAGACAGATGATCTGATGTGGTGACCCCTAATGGGAGCAGCTGAAAGAAGAAGAAGAAGGAGTTTTTACACATTCATTGGAGCTCTGAACTTTTCTGCATTAACCAATGGAAGCACTTGTGAGAATGCAAATTATCGATGGAGACAGTTTGGTCTTTAACCAGCCAGCTTGTTAGTTTAAAGTTCCAGTGATGTTTAACTGATCTGAAAGTAGCTGCAGGTAATAGTCGGGTAAAATCACAGCTAGTGAGAGGACATTATATGTCCTACCTCAGTGCTCTAGTTGGCCAGCATCCTGGCATAAACCAATCAAAATATTTTCAGTAGAAAGAACTTGCATGATGCAAACTGTCTATTGCTGTGTGGTCCATTTGGGAGAGGTCATCTTCGGACAATATCCCAAGTTCAGCATTCTTATGTGAAAGCAGCTATTGTGTGATAATCCAGTTATAAGTGCAGTTTGACTAAAGAAATATGTGGATCTACATGCAAGAGAAATGTAACTATGACAGGTTAAAACAGATGTGGCTACTATAATGGATTGGCTGAAAAATTTGGCATTTTTTTATTCTAATTTTTTTTCAGTTTCTTTAAATGTTTGTATTAGTGGCATTTCTGAACAGCCTTCAGTAGAAAATTTAAAAATACATGGATGTACTGGAACGTTTACTTTTCTTGTGCGAATCAGTGTAAGCAGGAAAGGAAAATGAAGACAAGCATTTTGGTTCAAACAAAAGAGATGAAAGAAAATCTCTGTCATGAATTAATAAATTGGGCTTGTGTGCTATACTTTGTAATTTGCGGACTACATTCTTCATAGCTGCGTTTCCTCTTCATTTTCAGGCTTTCAGCTCTGTCACCTCTCTCCTCTCACTGTAACAATGTTGTCTTAAATGAATTCAAACAGAGTTTTATTGACACAATGAATGATGTTTCAAAGGAAACACCGATTACAAGAAATAACTTCATTTAGCTTCTATATTAATCATTGCTCAGCTAATTAACACTGATAGAGATGCCCTGAGCAGGGATAGTGTTCTCTGCGAGTGTGTGTAGAGGGGTGGGGAGCGCTGGGAGATGAGGGCATTCTCCCACTTCCATTTACTTAAAGCTCAGGGGATCTTTCTTGCATCCCGTCTCAATTAGTTACTCACACTGTCACTCTGTCTGTCACATCCTGGTGTGTCACACCGAAACAACTATGGAGTGGGCTGCCTGGATGAACAAACAACAAGTCTGAGTGCAAGCATTCAGCAAGAGAGCGTGGGTCACACTCTCTGCCTAAGGCCAACATATTCTTTTCCTACTCAAGGGTTCAATTTTCAGAAAGCTACTTAAGTATTATTCTAATCCCTTCCCAGCCTTTTTCTCCCCAAGGCCAGCAACTCAGGTTACTAGTTTGGACACTTGATCAGGTGCAGTACTTAAGTTCCAAGCTGCACTTTGCGGTTGAGTTTATTACAGCACTGTGTGTGGCATAAGAAGCCAACAATGACAGATCTGAGGTGGTCAGTCTCATCTACCGACTCTGCACTCATGATAAGTGATTGTATCAGAAATACAATGTTACAGTGCTGCCAATTAGTATGTGAATGTTTAGGAGAAGCCTGAGCCGCCAGTCTTTATCTGAGTAGGCGCCAACTTATTAATAAAACATCATCTCTTAATTTGCTATAACAACACATTAACATGACAAAATCAATGGCTTTGATTTGATATTCATGTATTTCTCTGAACATATTTGCTGTTCTCTTGGGCCTGTCTATGCTCTGAGGTGATGCTTCTCGGGGCTGTTGCAGATGGGGGGGTGCAGTGAAGGTTATGGTGAGGACTGCTGGGAGTTGTGGGGACGGCTGCCTCTATGGGATGTTTTTCTCTTGTACAGTTTTGTTGTCTAAATGTTTTACAAACTTAATTGGCATTCCCGGGGGAAGGCTGCCAGCTGTCTGCCTGATGGCAAGGGTTTCTAATTTGGTGCATGGCGAAGGTTAGCTGATGGGGTAGCTAGCGGAGCGGAGCAGGGTGTACAACATGCCGCATGCTGCACATGGCCTGATCAAGCCCAGGGTTTGCTTGTTTTTCCCTCGTTTGTTCAACAACAGACATTGCTTCACCAGGAAAGAGAGTAACAGCTGCTATCTAACAAGCAGAGTGCAGAGAGTGCTGGTCCGTGATGTTGGAGCGAAGTTTTGGAGGGAGCTGGCTAACCCCTGGTGAAGCTGGCAACAGGCAGGGTGCATAAATGCAATCATGGATCATGGCCTGGTACCTTATCACGCCTAACCTGTAGATAGTTATTTATTCCTAGCCAAAAGCTTTTTTCAGTCATAGTTAAAGTAGGATTAAAAAGTTACAATGTTTCATCAAGGCCTCTGAACGCTCGCCTTCTCTCTACAGCATATACTGTACATCTATACTGCTTTTTTACCTTTCATTTGCCAACTTTCTTCTCTTACGCTCAAGTGAAACTCTAAATCATCTCCTTAACTCCAGCCAGCCCTTTAAGTTTGACAATGTGATGCCACTGAGGGATTTGAAAGGTCAAAATACCTATTTTAAAAACGCTAAACTAAGCATGATTTCTGCTTTAAGTACTAATATAAAAGAGTGGAATAAAGAGCTTGGGATTATTAAAGGTTTAGTTAATGAATGGTGGATAAGAAACTGCTGACACTCCAGTACAGTCTGACCAAAGATTCATATTTACAAAAATGCAATTATAACAACAAAATGTAAATAAACACTTCATTATTGCTGGGAATTATTTTGTTAGAGAACGTGTTTCAGATGTTACTCTTACATAATTAACCTAGACTGTTGTTGGTGGGACAGAAAAGGATGCAAGGGATAGGGTGAGATGGAGATAGATGATCGACTGCTAAAGAAAGCAGCCAAAAGGAGAAGAAGATATGCTGGGAAACACTTGGTGACATGCTGAACCATGATGCTATTAAGAGTGGTATTGAAAATGAGCTTTTTTCTTTTTTTAAAAATTTGCTTTTATTTGCTGAAAATATTGTAATTGCAGATACACTATATGGACAAAAGTAATGGGCCACCTACATAGTACATTACAGTAGCTTTTATGACATCGCATTCTACATCCATAGGCATAAACATGGAGTCCTTTTTGCAGCTATAACAGCTTCCTTTCTTCTGGTAAGGTTTCTACAAGATTTTGGAATGTGTCTGTCATTTTTTCCCCCCATTTTGTGTCATGACTCGCCCTTTCCGTCTGTTTTTGAGCCGGTTTCCCTCTTTCTGTTCCCTGCCTGGCCTGTCTCCCTAGTGGTCTTCGTCCTCGTCTGCGTCATGTCCTGTTTTATTTTGGTAACCCTTCTGTTCTGGTGCGCTGCGCCCTGTCTGTCTTCCTGCCTTAATTATTCCCAGCTGTGTTCCCTTCCCACCTGTCTCTGGTTAATGATCCTGTCTTCGTCTATTTTAGTCCTGTCCTCCTGGTCTGTTGCTGTCGCGTCATCCCCTTTCGTTCCTAGTCGTCAACCTTTGCTCACCCTTTGTTCCATGAGGCTTTATGCTGTTTGCCGGCTCAATAAAGCCTTTTTGAGTTTTACCTCCCATCTCTGAGTCCTGTGTTGGGGTCCTCGCCTCTGCCACAATGACGACGTTACATGACATTTTGTGAGTTCAGACAACATTGGACAATGCAGTCTCTGTTCTGGTTCATCTCAAAGGTGTTGGATGGGGTTGAGGTCAGGGCTCTGTGCAGTCTAGTCAAGTTCTTCCACGCCAAATACATCGAACCAAAGCTCAAATTCAGCAAACTCTTTAGAATGACCCATTCTTTCACAAATGTTTGTAAAGGCAGACTGCATGGCTAGGTGCTTGATTTTATACACACGTGTGAAGGGGACTGAATGAAACATCTAAATTCATCTGACCATCTGACCAACACTTTTGTCCAAATAATGTATGTGTTATGTAGTATTTTCTCTTTATGGTTGTATTGGTTGTATCAAAGCATGTGCAACCTTGTTCCTAACTGCTGTGCATGTGTTGTCAAATTCTTACATACTTTCCCTTCGCGTTGTCTACTTGCTTCCTTGTTTTGCAGAGCACTGACTTCTAACAGCCACCATACATATTTTCTGATGATACTTTGCATCCCTTTGTGGTGCAGGATATGGAAACCACATATCCAGAAACCGTCCAAAGCAAGGGACAGTGCACAAAAGAGGTGAAGAATAGAGAGCAGGCAGGGTGGACTAGGTGGAGATGAGTGTCAGTGGTGCTTTGTGACAGAAGGATAGCCGAAAATACAAAAGGGAAGGTTTACAAGATAGTAGTGAGGCCTGCTATAATGTATGGTTTGGAGACAGTGGCACTGACAAAACAATAGGAGGCAGACCTGGAGGTGACAGAATTGAAGATGTTGAGATTTTGCTGGGAGTGACCATAATGGACAAGATTACAAATGAGTCCATCAGAGTTACAGCTCAGGTTGAGTCGTTTGGAGACAAAGTCAGAGAGGTAAGATGAGAGATGATTTGGACATGTGCAGAAAGAATGAATATATTGGACAAAGGACGTTGAAGATGGAGTTGCTGGGTTGAGGAAAAGTGGAAAACCACAAAGAAGTTTCATGGATGTAGTGAAGGAGGACACGAAGAAGGTTGGTGTGAGAATGCAAAGGACAGGGTGAGATGGAGGCAGATGACCCACTTTGGCTACTTCTAATGGGAGCAGGCGAAAGCAAAAGAAGAAAAAAGTAGAGATGTTCTCACCCTCTTCTTGGTAAACACACACACACAACTATAGCCAGATCCATCTTAGCTTACACAGGAGTTAGCCCCTGCAAGTCCCAGCTCAACCTGCTGTACAGGCCATTACAGCAGGACTTGCGCATCAGCAAGCTTCATCTGCAGGGCATGTTGACTCTGTGCACATTAATATCAATGCATGGTACTGCATAGTCATATTGGATAATTGGCCTGCAGTAATGGCACAGTGGCAGAAAATGTAAAAGTTGCTGGTTGTTCAAGGGTAAACAGAACCCCCTCAGTTGTCACCACCTTGTCCACATGACAAGATGGTGACAATTGAGTGACTGACTTTTAAGAACTGCCATGTATGAGTCCAGCAATGTTTTGAGTGCAGCATTAACCCAGTGTTGTGACAGGCAGGGTTCTACTTTATTCCAACTCTCTGTTCCTTGCAATTGCTCTGCAGTTGGTGAACAGAGAAAAAAACAAACAGAAAAACTCCCAAAACAATCAAATGTCCTTTTCCATGAAAAGGACAAGTGGAGTTTTACTTGTGTAAGAAATCCAGGAAATATTCCTAGTGTGCTCTACCAGGAGTCAACTAACAGCTGCAACCTCTCTGCTATTGATGGGATACTTTGCAAAAATCTTGGCTTGAGGACCATCAGTTTTTTTTCACCCCCTTTTTTTCCAAACAAGAGGCCGGATGTGGAGAATGTAGAGGATCAAGGGATCTAAAGCTTAGTAAGAGCACAGAATTCATGATGCATGTGTCTGGTGGCTGGGACTGAAGCAAGCATATGCTGCAGTCTTTATTGGTATTCTAGGGGACAATCAATTAGCCATGAAAGTGCAAGTCCCCTGGGTCTGTTGGGATATACAAATGATTTAGTGGCCATACACATACCAAGATTCTAATTCCTTGGGCTTGACTTCATGGACAAATGCCACTGGTTGAATAACACTAAGTGGTTTGTTTTACATTAGTACGGGGTGACTTGTATGTTGGCAGGTGCAAGTGCACAAATGGAGCATGCGAAAGGTGTATATCTGAACTTGGGTGGTACAGGCAAACCCTGTTTTACTGTAGCTGCTCTTGACTTTAATTGGCCTTATAATAGTCTAATTGATAAGTGTTGTGAGTGGGACAGGGAGGGGGCAAAGGGTTGCACTACGCCCCTGGCTGTGGTGCAGACTTGAGAGGAGCATGCGGGGGCACTGCTGATTATTCAACATGTTTCTCTAATCCCAGCCCTTGTGGTAGGAACCTGTGAAAGAGCCTGGTCTTTGTGCCGGGGGGCTAATCGTGTTTTGGAAACGCCGATCGAGGCTAATCTTCTGGCCTGTTTCTAATGTGGAGCCGCTGATATCCTCTGCTGCGATAAATTAAGCTACTTATTAATCTAATTATGGTACATTCATCCCCACAAACTTTCATGTGACTTGGAAAGCCCCCCTTCACCATTAACTCCTGCACCCCTTCATCCTCCCCTTCTCTAAACTCAGATCTTGAGACTGACTGCCCTCTCTCAGACTGCCTGGCCCTGGTCGGCCCAATTAGGAACCCTCAAGATCTTGCCTCTAACGAGCCTCCAGGCTCCAGTCAGCCTCTCCACACAGACTAGGGTCAGTCTTCAACCCCCTCTAAACTCCATCAAAATCTCCATCTGCTCTTTTCTGTTGTTCCTTAACCATTTTTTTCTTTATCCTGCTTTGAGGAGCTATGGTCAGAAATTTTATATTTATTTCCTAGAAAAAAATCAACTGGCTATTTTTAGCTAGTTTTGAAAGCATCTTTCTTTTTGCTCCATGTCCTCCCATAATTTACCTTTTGGGTTCTCTTGCAAACTTCCTTTACATTTTAACAAGTCCTAAACTGAACTTCCCTGTGACTGTCCTTTATATGAATATGCATGTGGTGTCTTTCTACAGGTTGTGCAATGCTATAACTCTCTGCTTTCCATAGTGCTGCTTTCAGCTTTGGCCTGATGTTGCTCCCTCAGGTCTTTTGCAGGGTGCCGTAGCTCTGTTGGGTGGGAATCTTGAGGAGATGCAAAGCTAGCTGTGGAGTGAGAGCAAGATGACAGGCCCCTTCCCTCCATGGACAGTGACCCTTAAGGGAGATGAAAGAAGTTCACGTCTGCACTTTAGCAGCTCAAACAGGGATGCAATCATCCATGAATGCTCTCCTACCCATCTCACCCCCGCTGTCTCTCTTGTGCACCATACCCTTTCCATACTTTCTTTGATTTCAGGTGGGGTGGAGAAGAGTGTCAGAGCACCCTGGTGTTTGGACCCTTCTTTTCCCTCAGCCCCTCCTCATATCTTTCTCACAATTCTGCTCTTTTTTTCATACCCATGAAGCCAGTGGGAAATTTTTCCTTTTTAGCAAAGCTTACTTTACCTCTTTTTCCCTGACACAGTGCTGGTGCCTAATCCAGAACCAGTTGCACACATTTTTCCACAAAAAAACATCAGTGCTTATGCTGAAAAGCCAGCTCTGCCATGGCACTCCAGAATTGCTGATGAACTGTTGATGTCTGTGGTCATGAAAAGGGCTGCGGCTTAAAGATTCACAGGTGATTCTTCAATGCAGCCCACAGATAACATCCACTGCTATTTCCTTTGCATGAAACTGAACTTCTATTGTTAAATTTTCCCAAAATGTGAGCTGTTCTCGAGAAGCACCAAGGCAGAACTGCCACAGACACCCAGACCTGCTCAGTGGAACAGAAGAGCTATTTGATGTTACCACAACCAGTGTTGCATTTCTAAGGCACAGAGGGACAAAAGACTGTTACCATTTCTAACACAGTTCTACCTTGTTTTTCTCAGAATACAATTAAATTTTTTTTTCAGTCAGATTCTCAACTGTGCCTGGCACATCATTGCATTGCTGCTCTTACATGGCCCTACATAACTCACCTTCCACAGGTATATTCTGAGTGGCATTAACCTTCTAGTGCTCCCTTATTCAAGCGATGTTGTGGATGTGTTCTTTCTCAAAGAAAAATGTAGGGGTGAGACAACGGGGAAGCGCTCTCTATCATTTGTTCTTAGAAACAAAGGTTCTTTGCTGCTATCAAACTCCCATTAGATATGGAGAATTGAGTGTGCAGTCTTCACTACGCACCAAACAGTGAGGTGATAACACAACGTAGAGGCAGGCCAGGATGCTAATTGCATGCCGAATATTTATAGTCCAGACAATTAGCTGTGCCTTTTATATGCAAAATAACAACAGCAGCAGTGGCAACAGAGAGAGGGATGCGGATGGAGGGGGGCTAAGTAATTAAGATGCTCAAAACAGGACAGGGACATGCAGTCTGTTGTGCTCTGATTTGTTGCTAACAAACACAATAATTAGTCTGTTATTGCAGGATAATGAAGTTGCCAGTGTCCTTTTCCCTCTGCCAAGTGACATCCTGTACAAGGACAATCCCTCCACTGCTCCTGTTACTGTGGACAGGGTCCCGAGGAGAAGGTTGTTGAGAAGTTCAGTGGTCACAAAGTACGATCTGGTCAGGAAATATTATGAGGTAAACTGGTAGCTTAAAGTTTTAGAACTGTGTTAGGACAGCAGTCTAGATTTTGAGTTTGAACAGGTATATGCATTTGTTTTCCAGGGTCTAATTGTGAAAAATGGGAGGCTCATATTTCAAAAAATGTTTTACAGGAATGTACATGCAGTTTTGAAAAAAAAAGATAACTGCTTGTGCAAGGATACAGCATTGTAGCATGTCATCATAAACTGTCTCCAGCTGTATAGACGTTCATGCACATTTGTCTGTTATTTCAGTGTGTGTACCTCCTTTACACATATGTGTGTATGTATCTGACCACAGGTTCATAGAATCAACAATGCTGTCTGGCAGGATTAGGTGCAGCTAGAGCTGATTTGATATTTGTGGCTGATAGTGCTTGTAAGTACGCCTTTGTTCCCCTCCATTGTGGCCAAGATTAAGGCAAACCTCCTCTTCATCATCCTCCTTCGGTGTAGTAATAACCTAGATAAAACTACTCTTTGATTGAATCATTTCTGTGCGTGTTCAGGACCTCCTTTCTTTCGCTCCCTGTCAGCTGTCGCTCGTGCGTCAGACGCTTCATATCTACTCTTTCTTTTACTTCATAACTCTGCCACTCTTTTTATTCTCTAAGTTTTCATCTATAATATCTGTCAGTCACTGCTAGACACTAATGAGAATATTTATGTATGTTGATTTCTGCTAATGATGACTTGAATGTCATTGATTAATGCCTTTTGTTTGTAAATGCACACAGTGTATCTAACATTGTACCGAGAACTTTTGCAAGAACTTAAGAGATTTATAAATGCAGTTTCTGATATATTTGGTAAAATTTGGATCAACAAACTTATTTAAACAATCATGATAAGGAATCATAAAAGCAGGGATCTGTGTAAAAGGTGTTGTGTCTTTAGACAGGTTTGGTGTCATGTGGGAGTCAAAAAGGACGTGTAGATAATACTTTGGGAGGTGTTGTGGTTCTTTTTCAGTGTCTCACATATAACACAGACTCACACACAGACAGACACACACACACACACAATGGCTTAGAAAATCTCACATTTGACATCTGGTTGACATTACGTATGAATACTAACCCTGAATTATGGTACTCAGTTACTTCACACCATAAAATTTCCTCCTGGGATCCCTTTAAGCATTGTGTATGTGACAACTGTAAATACTAGTCAAAATGGACTAAATCACTCTTAATCAATGTATACAGTTACATTTATGGCACATTGGTGGAGATAACACAGGTTAACATGGGTATAGTTAGTTTTTTAAATCCCCGCATGGAAAGAACTGAATGCATAAGATATTTTTCATGTATAAAATAGCTCTGTTTACTTAACCTTGTACACAGACATACATTACATACATTAGTCTTGACAATGTAAAAAAAATGATACTATAAGATTAGTTCAAGCATGGGCAATTTTTGCGAAATAATGGAAAATTCGAAAAATAAAAATCTGACTTTCTTAAGTAATACTGGATAATTTTTAATAGTGAATGTTTGTATTTATGTTGATTTATTGAGTGGTAAAAAAAGCAATAAAGAAGGCTCACCAGTAAGCCCCTTTGATGAAAGAATGGACAAAAAACATTTGCTTAATTCTCACCTGACCAGGTAGAGGTACTGTACAGTGGACACGCTATTGATTATCTTTGTTGTCATGCTTATACCTTCAGTGTGTTTGTGGAGTTATGACCTGCTGACACAATTTTTGTCTTTTTCTCACACACACACTTTACAGTGGACTTACATTCATGGTCATAAACATACCCTTCCTGTTTACTTACCCACCAAGGGTTGTCTCATGCCAAAAGACATCAGAAGTCATTTATGTGCTTGTGTATCTTTTCCTGCTCTCTCTCATACACACACTAATCTCTACAGGTATTTCTCCTCGGCTGCTGTTATTAGAATGCAGCAAATGCTCTCTATTGATGCATGTCAGAGCCTCATTCTTTCATCTCCAACATTTAATTTACCGTCCTGTTGTGCCACTAATCCTGTGTCGTGCCATTTCCTCCGCTCCTCAGATTGCTCTCTCAAAGCCCCCTTTCCGCCAGATAAAGAGGAAGGTAATCGCCATTGTCTGGCTACAGATACACCAGTGCTGGCTCCCCTTCTCTCTGCAGCCCCAAATTAAAGGGCTGTCCTGCCCTTGCGCCCCCTTAATCACTAGCCTTGTCTCTCTGTGCGAGTGGACCCCAGGGCTGGTGCACTTTCATCCACAAATAGGCTTTCAGTGAGAACCACCCAGGGCTGGCCTCCTCACAGGAGATCCCCACATACTCCTCTGCTCTGTCTTTCCTGCAGCGGTCTCACTCCCAGCCTCATGCACTTGCTCTTCCTCAGGCACCCCTTCAATGATTGGACATGAAGAATATTCTACTTTCACTTCTATTGCACCCTGATGAATTGAGTTTTTCTCTCTCCTCAGGAGGTCTGACCCACAAGTCTGCTAAGGAACTTCAAAGTGGTGGTTCACAGAGTCATTTCAGCTGTTTTAACTGCAAGTGGATCCAATAACACCTTCCTCTATGTTCCCTTAGTTATAAATGGCTTTAACTTAGGGTTTCATAACATTACAACATCAGAGTTAGCATTATTGATTGATATAATAGTGTGTACTCATCCATGCAGGGTAAATTGGTGATAAGGCAAAAAGCATTGAAACTCCACAGATAATCAGTAACACCCACTTGTGTGATCGTCTGAAAGATTCTGCTTGATACTCACAGTCATGAAGTTAGGCTGCACCAGTGAAAATATAATTGATTGGCAACATATTGTGGGGTTGTTAGGGTCAGCCCCCTGCCCTCAAATACGCAGAACCACTCAATAGCATTTAGCTAATTTCTGTTAATTGGGGCTCTTGCTCTCCTCTGCTGAATTGACATAACGCCGGAGGGCTCAGCCAAATCATCACCATTATGACATTAGTAAGAGCTTATCCAGTGCTAAGAGCTTGAGCTGATACTAACACTAAGGAGTTTAGGATGCTAAGATGAGACCAAGCAATTGCAGTAGCTGCGGTAAGACTGATGGACAACAATGAAAGTTTACAATAAGGATCAAAGATCCTTGCAGGGTTAAGGGAACTATCCAATTAAGAAAGCACATTCAGTGCATGTGAGCCAAGAGACACTGCTCGAACTAATGCAGCAAAGCTATACCCCCATCTACTAATAACAAGCCGTTTAGCTTGAGCGACTGCTGCCATGTACAAAAGAGCAACTGCTCTTTGCTACACAGTTAGCCTGTCTGCCCTGGACTTATTAAGACTCCTGTAAGAGGGATTCTCCTCTTTGACTTGGATAAAAAGGCTGTTTAATACACACACAGCAAATTAGTGGGGAAACAGTATTGTGCTTTTCATGAAACAAGGATGGGGGGACATCGAGCAAGGGTTCTGGTGCTGTGGGGGAAAATGATTGCTTGTGATGTGTCCCAAGTTGTAATCCTTGGACAAGAGATTGTGGGCTCCTTTTTAGCCAGCAGAGGGGCTCTGGCTGGGGAAAGGCGCTGGGCTTAATTAGACTTGTCTGGGGAAGGAATGGGCTTTAGGTGTAGCTAATTAAGATCATAGCTGTGGCTGAAATGGTTTAAACTGTGCTGTAATACCAGTCAGATCCCAGAGGAACAGAACAATACTAGTGAGATGCTATGTTTCTAAAGCTCAAAAATTCACATCTAGGTGATCAGGGCAAAGGGAAGGTGCATGATTGCATATATGTTTTTATGCTTATGAAAACATAAAGGAGGCTTGCTCCCATCTTGCTCTTCTCATGACATTTTATTTAAAACCAGTCTCATGATGTGTATCAGTGATTCCCAACCATGGGTACCTCAGAGAGGGTACTTCTGCAGTAGCCACAGGGTATGTAACTCAACTCATGTGAAAAATAGAAATTACAGTTTTGGAATTGAATGGACCTGAACAGGGCTGAGCAGAAAAGTTAACAGTTAACTAAAAGTAGAACATAAGTAACACAAATAAACAAGTAAATGCATAAATGACTAGAACACATAATCACTGATAGGAGAAGATGTTGTTAAAACATCTCATTAAATACCTGGGGTCAGCCATCCAAAATAACAAACGGTGCACGAGAGAGGGGCAGAAGAGAGTGCTGGCAGGGTGGAGTTGGTGGAGACAAGTGTCAGGTGCTTTGTGACAGAGTAATTGTAGCGAGAGTGAATAGGAAGGTTTACAAGACAGGAGTGAAACCTTCTATGATGTATGGTTTGGAGACAGTGGCACTGACAAAAAAACCTGGAGGTGGCAGAATTGAAGATGTTGAGATTTTCACTGGGAGTGACCAGGATGGACAGGATCACAAATGAGTTCATCAGAGGGACAGCTCAGGTTGAATGGTTTGGAGACAAAGTCAGAGGTGCAAGGTTGAGATGATTTGAACATGTTCAGAGGAGAGAGAGTGGATATATTGGACAAGGATGTTGAGGATGGAGCTGCTAGGCAGGACGAGAAGAGGAAGACCACAAAGATGTTTCATGGATGTAGTGAAAGAGGGCTTGCAGAGGGTTGGAGTGACAGAATAGGATTCTATGGATAGAGTGAGATGGAGGTAGATGATCCGCTGTGGTCACCCCTAATGGGAGCAGCCAAAAAATGAAGAAGAAGATAGTTAAAATATCTCAGGCTAACACTTAAAATTGTTAGCTGAGCAAATGAAAATTAAAAAGGTAAAAGCAAGCACAAGCGTTTTGGCCCTAGCTGGGCCTACTGTATTTTTACTTGTGTGGTTGTGTCTTGTGCTCTCTTCGGCTTTAGGTACTTCCCCTGGCAGCTGACGCCAGTCGTCAATTGGGCAAGAGTATTTAGGTCAGATCAGCTCCATGTCGGTGCATATGGAGTTGGACCCCTTTTTGCAGCTATAACAGCATTTACTCTTCTGGAAAGGCTTTCTACAAAATTTTTGAATCTAGTAGAAAGTAAATTTTGTCTGTGGAAATTTTGCCCATTCATCAGGAAGAACATTTATGAGTTTAGATAGTGACATTAGACGAAAGAGCCTGGATTGTAATTTCCATTCTAGTTCATCCTAACGTATTTAATGGGGTTGAGGTCAGTGCTCTGCATGGGCCAGTCAAGTTCTTCCGCACCAAACTCATCCAACCATGCCTTTATGGACCTTGCTGTCCAAAATGTCTTGCTAAGCCAAAGCATTAAGATTTCCCTTCAATGAAACTAAGGGGCCCACAATGCCATAGCATTATCCCTCTCCCACCAAACTTTATAGTTTGGACAGTGCAGTCAGACAGGTAATGTTCTCTTGGCATTTACCAAACCTAGACTTCTCCATCAGACTGCCAGAAGGAGAAGCATGATTCATCACTTCACAGAACAATTTAAACTTTTACCCGTATTTTTAGCTAATTTTGAACTTTTTACACATTTTTCTACCTAGCTAACTGTTTATCCAGTGTCTTTAGCTAACAAATTAATTTGTATAGAAATACTTTTGATGGGGAGAGCTGGAGGTGGAAGAGTTAAAGATGCTAAGATTTTTGCTGCGTGACCAGGATGGACAGGATTTGGAATGAGTACATCAGCGGGAGAGCTCAGCTTGAGAAGTTTGGAGACAAAATAAGAGAGGCAAAGTTGAGATGGTTTGGACATGTTTAGAGGAGGAATAGTGGATATATTGGACAAAGGATGTTGAAGATAGAGCTGCCAGACAGGAGGAAAAGAGGAAGATCACAGGGAACGTTCATGGATGAATCGAAGAATACTTTCAGCAAATAATTTCAAATGATTGTTGTTGCATTTGCCAAGATATCAAGGGACATCAATAAAAGTGTTGTGGTTGACAAATGAGACAAGTAGGCAAAATAGGGAATAAAAAACATTTTTTAAACAAATTTAAAGAGGCAGACAAGCTCCTGTAGGTAGGTGTGTGTGTGTGTGTGTATATATATGTGTATATATATAATATATATATATATATATATATATACATTTAAAATGATTATTTTATAATGTGTCTGTTATTTGAAATTGGCTGTAGATTTAATGGAAGGGCCCTCTAAACATAATCAATATGGACGTTAAGTTGATTAGTAAGCTATGGTAAGCTAGTAGTTATGGATGAATGACGGAGACTGTTTATTAATCATAACTGATAAATGGTAAGCTGCATGTAAAGGCTAAGAGTAAATAGTAAGCTGAAATGAGTCCAGATCCTATTTAAAAGAATTAAATGAACAAATTTGAATGAGAGAGATGGTGTTGATAAAGTAAATCTTGAGTGGGTTGGGTTATGTCGAATGAAAAAGACCACTAAGGCATAATAAAGTGGCCTATCAATTAATTATTTGATCAAATATAGCTTATCATATTCAAATAATTACATACAAATGCAAAAAATGTATTCAAGTATAAGTGAGTGATTGCAGTGCAGTTTACAGCAGGTCAATCGCCAAATCTCTGTCAGCTTGTCTGCTCGTTCCTGGGCCTGTTAGCGCCAGAGACACTTGACAATAAGAGTGGAACTGAATCAAACTGGAGCCCTCTTGTGTCTTCTGGCGGGCAAAATGGTTGGAGGCCAAACAGCCGTTCGTATAATCCTCGCTATTGACAGGGCCTGCTCTGTTCTCCGCCTGATCTGTTTGGTCTGTCAAGTTAAGGGAGCCCCTCTAGTGCTTGTGGGAACCAAATCTATAAACAAACCCTCAACTGATCTCAGAGCCTTCCCTATGTATTGTCCTTGGCCGACCATCATCCCTGCTGCTTCAATAGGAATCATTATTTAATTGGCCCCTACAACAAAATGGCCATTTTTTGTTCCTGTATTGGAAGGGGGAGATTATATTTCAGCTCACACACGTTTGAGGTTTGGCTGTAGCTCTGTAATAAAGTTGGAGGCTCACTTCATATTGTGAGAATATGCCTCACACTAGTATAAAGGCGTGAATGAATAGAGCAGTGGAGAAATACATTAGATATTTCCCTGGAGCTTTTCAGCCCTTTCATCATTTCATTCATCTTTGTTAGGACCAGACCTTTCTTGCTGTGACTTTGTTAAATTTCAGTATTTCATCTCTTGTTCATTTCAGCTAAGGGTGTAAAGGGGAGGGCGCTTTCTAAATGTTGTGGCATAGCTGTGATAACCAGGCTCTCTCTCTCTCTCTGTCCCCTCTGACCAGCCGTCACCTTTAAATCTGCCTTTTCATATTCCTCTCAAAGCGTCTTGTCCATAGAAAAGGCGCCTGCCAAACCGGATCTCTGGACAAACAAGAGACGTGGAGAAAGAGAGAGATGGAAGACCTACTGGAGGCAAATTATTTAACTGCTGGTGAAGAATAAAAATGCTTCCTCTGCTTTCTGCCTCACTCTCCTGTTTTCCATGTTGGGAGTTTTTCTAATTTGTGTTATTGCTAACTGACATTAAAAGCCTTTAATGTAGTCAATACCCACTTCTTCTAAAATACTCTTCAGCTGTAAAGCATCCTCACACCTGGACTTGTTTGTACTATTTGCAAAATCCTACTGATTTGTATTAAACAGCTTGCCTTGATGCTTCATGCTTCTATAGGGTGTGAGTGACAAATCCAGACAGCAGTTTGAGCAAAAAGCACATCTACCTGGGTGGTTGTCCAGTGACAGGTCGTGAGAGAGCACCGGCCAACTTGACCGACAGGCCTGCGATGGGCGACGACAGCCTGGCCTCCTTACCCGTGAATAGCCGGAGGCCCAGAAGCACCTTCAACTACATCTGCCAGCTCTTCAGTAAAAGAAAATATTCAAATGGTAATCGGAAGCCTGTGAATCATAAGCCCAAGGTAAGCTATGTAATACTGGTAAGACAGTGAGTAGTGCTTTATTTGTGGAGAGGGAAATCCTTTTTGCCATTCAGGAGAAGAATTGCAACAGTAATGCCATTAACTTGCACCCTGAATCGCCAAATGCCATTTAATTGCCAATAGCAGCCCATTGTTTGGAGTGGGTGAATTTAGGCTTCAGTGTGGCTGTGTTTATACGTGTGAGGGCAAGAGGGGATAAAAATGGAAGGGTTTATGTTGCAGGGGGGTTGTAGAGTGTCATAGTGTAAGATGTCTGAAGAATGATGGCCCCTCACACATGCACAATCACACACAAGCAACCGACGCCTAACTAAAGCTCCGAAGTAACTAGCTTAACTAAAGTCTTTAGGGAAAGTAAATTCGGACAAACTCCTTTCTCCTTAATACCTGATTTGTTCAACAACATGATTTGAGGCGCGTCTATTCAAGGCCCTTTTGGGCCGAGCCGAGGTCTTAAGGCTCAAGGCTTGTACCTCGCGGTTATTGTTGGCTGTTTAGGGTTTGTCTCAAATCTCCTTGTGCGAGTGTGTGGACGTTTCTAATGCTGGCTAATGGGCTTCGGTGGAGTAACAGTCTCCCAACTCCCATTGAGGACCCCATGGAAAGCAGCGTAAGCTCCATCGAATAAAGGCTCTGGCCAGACCTTTCTTTAGGAGTTTTTTATTACTGGGAAGAGGCCACCCTCCATCACCCCCATTTTCACCCCAAATCTCCTGTCCATTCTCCTTGGATCCTCTGTCCCCATCGACCTCCCTCCAACCTGATCAACACCAGCACCCCTTCTCTGGACTGCAAGCCCAAACCCATCAGTATTGTCATTACACCCCTCCTCCTCTTGAAAACTGCCACAGTCCAAGACATTGGCCTCCACCCCCAGCCTTGTCTCATACCGTCGATGCTGACCCTGACAGCCATGTCCCGGGGCGGGCTAAATTGAATGTGAAATGCATGGTGGGTCCTAGCAGACTCCATTGTGCAAAGGGGGAGTCTGGGAGGCAAGCACCGTCACTGCTCCTCAGTGCTGATCGAGTTTGACAGCACAACGGGAGGAGGCAAGAAAAACGTTCTCTTGCTCGCTTTCAAAACTGAAAGAGGGCCTTTTTCAGTCACCCCCCACCCCCATCTATACCCACCTACCAGCTCTGTCTTCCCTCCATCATCTCGCCCCTCTTCTTTTCACCATACATTGAAACAGGCTGCAGCTTTCTTTTGACCACTAGCTCCCCTGAGATCACACTATATTTCATTGAGCTCATCCTTGGAATGACAACAGAGGAGTTACATTTCAACATAATGTCATCTGTCCTTGCTATTTACTGTCCTTCAGCTGTACACAGTGAACAAATGCTGCCCCATCTATGGCTCCTAAAAGCACTTCTCCCCTTCAAATTTAGTTTAGAACCTATATATTTTATTGAGTTAAACCTAAACTGCTCAGACTATGTAACCAGCTGTGCACATCTGTGTGAGGTTGACATATGCCCATGCATCAAAGTGTCAATGTGTCAATGCTCGTGTTTGGGAGGGCACTACGGAAAGTGCTATTTGGTTTGTTCTGCTTGGCCTCAGGCAGCCCCTCTCCCTTGGATGCTGCAAACCCCTCATTTAATGCAAATGACAGTCATCTACAATCCAATGCATCTTTCGTCGCTGCACATTGCCTAATCAATGTGAAGTGCTGTGTAAAAAAATACATTGCCTCCCTGTAATAGTTGTTTTTGACCGAGTCAAGTGCAGCTCCTAGAATTAATCCCAACCTGAGATTCAATTATGGGCGCCTGGCTAAGCAGGAGAGGGATAGCACCGTAAGCAGGAGTGAGGGGGCTGTGATTGTACAATGGGCCTTGACTATATGGTTCTGTATTTGTGTGAAATATATATATCTGTGCACATCCATGGTCTTGGACATGTGGCTGAGTAACATGGGAACTTTAAATGTAGTGTTGTTCTTTGACCTTGCTGTCTTAAATCAGGGGCAAAAGGCCCTCCAATCTCTTCCTCCAGGAGTCTCATCATCATTCAAAGCCTGCATCAGTCTCCCTGGCCCTTTGCACTATGTGTTGCAAAGGGAGATGTGGAAAATTGTCTGGTGGAAATTCAGAGTTGTGAAACCTCATTGTCACCTTTTTCTAATGAGTTCCCTGATCATCAGATCAGTTCTCAGTTCTGACATTGTTTGAAGAAAAGGAAAAGAAGGAGCATAGCCTGGTTGCGGGAGACAAATGGGAGCTACATTGTGGCTTCATCAATGTGCATGAAAGTCAGGCTTCCGGAAATTCATTTCTGCGGCCTGTGCCAGATAAGCATGTTTCAGGTTGGCATTTGTGCTGTGTGTTTTGAGGAGACACTGTGTTCATTATAAGGTGTTAGAGTGGCTCTTGTAATTTTCTTTCACATTTACATACTGTTTTTCTTGGGATCCATCAACACCTCAATTGTGAATAAAGACCAATTTGAAGATATTAGATTAGCCCATCCAGCATACACCTATACCGAGTAGATAGGTGGGAATTTAATTTAGAAGCACAAAGTAAGATCAGGGTTTGGCTTTTTGTTCTTTTGTAAACCTTAGCATCAAAGTGAGCACACAATATCTGATTTCAGCAGATACACACGTCTGAATGAACATCTATATAAAAATACACTTTAGCATACACCCAAGTTATATTACACATAAACATTTGCTGTATATATGCTATTTACTATACACTAAAAGTTGATCTTCTACCAGCCCAAGGACACTGCTGCTGTCTTCCATCCTCCCCCTCCTCTACCCTTCCCGACAGTGGGCCAATGACAACATAAACACAGAAAAGGCAATTTAGCTCCCTCTTTTAGAACTACTTTGAAAATAAAGGAATTTTAATTATGGACACAATGAAAAAGAAAAAAGGACTAAAAAGGGAGAAAACATTCACGCACAGTAAACAAAGCTGAAACAATTATCTTCTGGTGACCAGTCGGTGTTTTTAGAACAGTCATTTTTAATCTTTTATTTACTGCAAAGAGAGAGAGGGGGAGTGAGAGAGCAAGAGAGAGAGAGGACAAGAGGGAGTGAGAGAGAGAGAGGGATGGCGCTAGGAAAGGGGGGTGAGAGAGGCTAGGGTGAAAGAGAGAAAGATAATATGCATATATTTTAAATATCCCCACCCTCACAATCAAAAGATGCATTTTTTTTTTTTATTAGAGAAACAATTTTGCTACACACCCGAGTGGAGGAGGGGGTAGTTTGTCATTTGTTGCTGGAAATTGCTCGCCGTCAACCCCCAAAGACAA
>VUQH01032373.1:0-15721 GCA_015106775.1 Etroplus canarensis | reverse complement strand
GGTTGGCTGTAACAGATATCAGGCACGTCGAGGAAGACACTGCACAAATTTGCTAGAACAAATTGGAGCTGACTTGAAAAAGGCTGGCCTTGGTCCTCTCCGTACAGTGGCACACCTAAATAAACTTTGGTGTTTTGCAAAGGATAAACCGATGCGGTGCACAATGTGAAGGACTGATTGCTGACACAGGATGCCCACGACTACTGTGACGGCAGAGACAGTCATCATCATCGTCGTCATCATCATCATCATCATCATCATCATCATCATCATCATCACAGTTGGTCATAGAATATCTAGCAGTAAAGAAATTTTATGAACTCACTTCTCTTAATGGTGGCATCTTATTATAGCACTATGGTCAAATTTAGTGGGCATTTTACACTGACTCATTCAACAGCTGTTTGATTTTATACATATGTGACAATGGAATTAAGAGGTATGGCCCAATAATTTTTGATCATATAGTATCTCTTCTTTTCATTAAGGTGGAAGTAAGGCAGTATGGGAGTACTGTTTTTCCTTTAGTTGTCATTACAATCATTAAATGTAACAGATCTTCTTACCTCAGCAGTCACTTGCTCTCCATTCTTCAGCCAGCTATAGGATGGCTTAGGCTTTCCATTGGCCTTACACTCCCAGAAGAGGTTTCCCTCAATGGACAAAGCTGTGTCCGCCATCGTCTGGAGCCAGTGAGGTTTAGCTTTGAAAAAATGAAAAGATTACCTCCTCAAACACCTGTTTTAATTATAGAAGCACTGGATTAGTGGAGAATGGTATCAGAAATTATACTGCCATAAAATAAGCCTCACATTAAAGCTTAAATTTAAATCAAATTTTAAACTTAACAAGTGGATTACTGACATAATGAGAAATACAGCACGGCAAACAGATTTGAATATTAACTGGAAATTAATTTGAAGCCGCTGGAATAATAGTCATTTATCAGTTCTGCTCTTAGCTTGTTCTGAAGTTTCATGGTGACATTAAGCCCCAAATAGATTTTGTGTCAAGCAAAATGGGATTTAAGCCGCTGGTCACCTGCATGTTTTCTGCACAATTGTGGATACACTGTATGTTCCATTTGTCCCTGAGACTCGCTCTTGTTCAATTCGAAATAGATCGCTTACCATGGAATGAAATACGACCCCGCGCAGCATTTTTGCCTCTGCGATTCTCCGCCATGCACTCGTATGTCCCCGAGTCTTCCTGCTGGAAATTAGGGATTTCAAGGACGGCGTTTGAATTCTTCATTTTGACTTTGCTGGGGAAAGGGACGCCACTTGTTCTCCTCCAGCTTATTTCTGGGACAGGGCTGCAAAAGAGGAACAAAAAGTTCCCAGGATTGCAACTGTCAGATGCTCTGATCAAAGTGTGATTAAGCACAGAAGGAAAGTAGTTGTAACAAAAGCCTTGTGAATTATTGTTCCCTGCAAATCAAACTGCGATTACTCGGTTGTCAGATGCTCTTAAAAGAACTAGGATTTCTGCTCCCTTGTCTTTTTCATGTTGCGGCCCTCGCGCTCCTATGGACTGATGAATCTGAGAATGAGTAATGCTACGCCTGTGCATTCTTAAATCGTCTTGAGTATCTGTAATTCACGCATGAACGAGCATACAGTTTGTGTCACACACATACAGTGAAGCAGACTTACTTTCCCAGAGCGAAGCATTCCAGTTTCACCACTGATTCTTTCGCAGCTGGAACTGAATCAGGAAAATGAACTTCTATTTTGGGTTCATATTCACCCATTACTCCTACAAAAGGGAGACAATAGATGACAAGCTTTTCACATCAGTGATTAACAGCAGACATTACACTCATGGTGGATAAGAGAGAGAGGGCAATAACACAGTGGGGCAGCTAACCAAAAGGTCTTTATGCATACGAAGCAAAAGTGACCTGTGAAGGGATTGTAGACAGGAAAAAAGACAGAAATGGGTTATAAAAAATTTGCTTGGCAGAGATTTATCACATTTTCCAATGTGACTTCATTTATGACTTTATTTATATTCACATCACTGGGATAGGTCGATGACTTCTTTGCAGAGATAGAAGTGTCCCCTTTACTGTTAGCAATTACAAACCCCACAGTCTTTAAGGGCTGATTTGGGTTCCTGTGCATGACAAAGACTGTGATAAGAATGAGCTTCGGACACACCACGCAAAATATGGAACTGCATCTACCTCAGTGCTTAGCTAGGATTTATTTGTGACATTTTGAAGGTAATACAACGTAGAAGCCAGCTCGTGAAAGCTTTCAATGATGATTGGAATACCAATGAAAACAGCAGCTTTTATCCACTTCTACAGGGCGTTCTAACCAGTACGTCACTGACGTAGTCCCTCATCTGGCTCATGATCCATCAAAGTTCACAGGTTATGTAACGTGTGAAGTACAGAAAGAAAGTGATTAATTTTCTTGTCACTTGTTGGCTGTAAAGGACGCTCGTAAACAGTCACGTCCACACCAGCGGCCCCAGTTCTTGACCGGCCCTAATCCAGGTTAAGATATTATTGTGCCATAAATAAACCTCATGAAGCAATTTATGTACATATAGATTGCAGAGAAAAACACTCCTTTCATGAACATTACAATCCAGACCAATACTCTCAGAAGTAGTGATTCTTGTGAAAAAGGAAAAGTGCCTGTAAAACAACAATAATCACCATGATTTTGACCTTGAGGATCATTTGAGTGAAGCCCCACTAGGTGGTCCCTGTGTGTAAGTGTCACTAAAATCTGAAGAATACTGTCAGGGGAGTAGCAATTCTTGCTAAAAATAGTAAAGTGCCAGTAAAATGACAGCTATAACCTTGACATTAAGCACAATTTTGATGAAGACTTAGGTGAGCTTTGCAAGTTTATTAAATTCTGACCAGTACTGAAGGACAAGTAGCAATTCTTGTGACATGTGGATGGACAGATGATGGACACCTCGCCATGGCATAAGCTCATCAGCCCCTTAACTAGACGAGCTACAAATAAATGTTTTGTATTGAATGGCTTTACTAATGTTCAACAATTCATCAATTGCTTTTTTATAGCTCAGTTTTAGGCTCGTCATAATCTCTTTTGCTGGCCTTTCACTCTCTTTTTTGCCATAATGCATGCATAATTGTTTGAAAGACATGGGTTTCTCAATTCATGTCATCAAAGCCTCTAAACAAACATAGATAACATTAATAATCCATAAACGCTCCAAATTTTTCAGCTGGAGGAGGATAAACGCCAGCCAAATGGATTTGGTGTGAAGTGTGAAGCAGTTCATACCACCTTGCTGAAGTATGATGAATTAAATGTTTTAATATTAAAATTAAAACATGAAATCTAAACATTAACCAAGGTTCTAATAAGGCAAAAACACCACAAATCCAAGACTGCAGCTCACAGGCAGACAATTCTTATATAAGATTACAGCTGAAGTCACACAACATGTAAGCATATATGCCAAAATGACAGTGAGTAGTTGACACAAACTAAAGGTACTTGATATTTAAAGTGCTTACCATCGCTTCTGAGGACCAGTGGTGTCGGAGAGCTGAGGACCTTCTCCCTCGTGATAGTGTTGTTAACCACACAGGTGTAGTTTCCCACATCCGAGCGCTCCACCTTGGCGATGTACAGACTCCCCGTCTCTTGAGAGATGAATCTACGACTGTCTTGCTGGACAAAGTGCGGATATTCATTGAAGATCCAAGCAAATGTCAGCTCTAGAAGAGGAAAAAGAAAGAGCTGAACTGTGCAGCAGTGGTCCACTTTCACACCTCGGGTGATTTCACACATATTAGATGCATTGGCCTCTGCTGGGATGGCTGTATCAGAAAAACTCAGCTACAGCCTTAAAATGTTAGCATATCACGTCATTTTCCTTCCCTTATCTCAGTTTCCCTGGGTGGAGATACCGAGACAGGGTGACTGTAACAGCTATCAGTGCAGAAAAAATAGGAGACCTAAGGAAAGGGAGCGAAACAAAATGGATTACAGCGCGTCAGTGGCCCTCCCCTGACACATGGCCTCCATTCTCCGGTCCCTGAGCGCCTTAGTTCATGGGTGGCAAAAGCAAGTTAATGGATGGATTGAGGGATGGATGGATTGGCATATGGCTGTATGGCCCTTTGCAAATGGCAGGTCTACCATAAGAAAGGAGAGACCTGCCATGATGAATTACTGTGTCATTTTCTCAAAGAAAACACTACAAAGACTTTCAAGAGTTAGGAGATGCTCTGTGTAATCAGCCACTTCGGAGGTAAAGGGGTTCAGAGTCAAAAGGTGCACACAATGACTGTCAATCATATTCAATGGCCCCCCGAGGGGATGAGCCACTCGGCTTTAGATGGGATTGAGCGTCCGAGCTGGGTGCAGCGATGCAGATACAAAGCGCCTCCTGATTAGGCAAAAGCAGCCGCATAGTTCAGAGTCAGCATAACCTCAGAGTGAACTATGTGGCTATAATGAGCAGTAATATAATTTTGCCAAGCAATTCTTTGTTAAGTGAGGTGAGAAAGAAAATACAACACAAGTGGTTGTACAATACTCGATAGATAAAATTGCCAAAAAAAGCCCTTTGAGTAAACAAATGTCCAAGTTGGAGAACAAACGTAATAACACAACAGCTGCTTGTAACAGTATTGCATTCAATTTTTCATATATGGGTGGTGAGATGGGACAATGCATGTAGCTGGGGAGGAAAAAGCTTTTGCAGAATTCAAAGCCAGTGAAGTGTAATGAAAACCAAAAGGAATGCCTCCTACAGCAGGTGTCAGATCAAGTTCAAGGTTATGTAGCACATCATTGCTTTCAAAAATGTAAAAAGAAAAAGAGGGTGGTAGAGAAAACCCAGGAGGGAGCAACAGGACAAAGAAGGAAAAAAGGGACAGCGGGCTTGCACCGCTCTACTTTCATTCACTTCTGAAAATGTAGGAAAACACAAGTGCGATACGGTTACAGCAGCCAACTGCACATAAACCTATGTCAAAGAGAAAAGCTGTCAAACTGAATTTCACAGAGTACTTTGACCCATTATCCCAAAGACCAGCTGTACAATGCACTGTGCTACAAACTGCTCGCTTGTGAAGGAAATTGGTTGTTCCACTGTGCAAGCTATTGTATCAAGAGGGTGACAAGCTAGGCAGCAGCCATTGTGCACGTTCTCAGTTTTCTGCAGACACCCAGAGTGGTGGGGCTGAGCAGCCTGTGTCTTTATCTCCTATTTGTAGCCTCTCCTTTAAAAAAATGCAATTTTGGCATCTCACTTGAACAAAGCATCTTTTTTTTTGAATGTGTGGAGGTGCATAAATATAAGGCTAACAGCCAACAGCGCTTTGCTCTTTATTTTAGCATAAAATCTACAAATTGTGTGAACACAGCAAAGCCTGACTGTGTGAAGACAACAAAAACCCACCTTTTAGCTCCTCTGAAGCTTGCTAATTAACATATTTATATCTTTAATCCTCAAGTGAAAGTAAAAATGACAAATTGTAGTTTCATGAGGGCTACTATTCTACCACACAACTTCCTTTATAACCATAAGATGTTATACTAGCTAACTAAATTATATACTGTGGTAATTACAAAGGAAGAGAGGTGCTTTATATTTTGGTCTAACCAAACTAGTTGTTTTCTAGATTTTTTTAAAAGACATGCTAACTATCTGCTTGTGTTAGCCTCAAACAAGCAAAGCAGAAGTCAAAGTGAGTGTCTTGTAATTTACAGTGAGGTCCAAAAATCTTAAGCCACCCTTCATTTCTTTATATTTTAATCAGAAAATGGGGCAATAATTTATTAAAACATGTATATACATAAATGGAAATACAGTACATGAGGCAAAAACAGATTTTATAATTCTAACAAGCTGGAAAGTCAATATTTGGTATGACCACTTTTATTCTTCAACACTACCTGAACTTTCCTAGCAAAGTTTTTTATAATTTAAGTAGGCTTTAGGAATAGTTTATGTTAAGATGTTCATCTATAGTTAAGATGATCTTACATTACTTCAATAATGTTGAGGTCTGGGCTCTGGGGAGGCCAATCCATGACTGATAGTGTTCTTGTAATAATTCGCAGTGCGGAGCAAGGATGACTAATTGACCCAAATTCAGCTTAGACTCGGAAGAGGAAAACCAAAAGCTAACTTTCATTAGCTGATCACGGTCCTAAAATATAACAACATAAACTCCAGGAATCACAATATGCTGTAGAACAATAGGGAACAGGAACTCACACTGTCAGATGGACAACACAGCAATGAATAGAAGCGAGGCAGGGGTATAAGAGCACACAGACTGATGACGAAACAGGAAGGGAGAAACAGGAGGGAGAGGGTCACAGGTGGGACCCATCAGGGAATCGGGAGACTAAGACAGGAAGTACAACCAGAAGACAACACAAAAGACAAAGAACTACAATGTAAACCAGATAACACCTACAGAACCAAACTAAACACAGAGACAAGAAAACTCAAAAAGACAACATACAGGGTAAACCCTGGGGAGGCTGGAGTAATAAAACCAAAACACATTAAACTGAAGAAACTGAAATACAACCAAAACAGAACCTAAATACTTAATGCGGAAAAACAAAATTATCTAAACATCCTAGAAAATAAGAAAGTCCACAAATCAAAATTCAAAAACCCACAGACTATGACAGCTCCACCAAAATCTGACTGTGCTTGTATGTGTTCATAATTCCATCTATTTTGACAAGATCCCCAACAAGCCCTGGCCCCAAACCATGACAGAGCCCCCACCGTGTTTTACAGATGGCTGTACACACTCACTGCTGTACCTCCCTCCTGACCTTGACAACAAAAATTTAAAAACTGGATTAATCACTCCACGAGACCTGCGGTCTCTGATTTTTAGTCCAGTTTTTGTGTAATTAGGCATACCTCAGCCTTTTCTCCTTTTTTTCCTTTCCTTAAGAATGGCTTCTTGACAGCACCCTTCCACTGAGGCCATTTCTGATGAGGCTTTAGTGAACAGTAGCTCGACCAACTGAGGTCCAGATGCATCCTTTAGGTTCTGTGTCAATTCTTTGCTGGATTTTTTTGCTATTTCTAAAGGAAATTACTTCCAGATACTGCTCATCTGCAGCAGATCATTTTTTAGGCCTGCCACTTCTTCTATTTCCTCCACTTGTCCAGATTTCTCCATTTTTTTAAGGATATACTGCTCGCTCTGCCAACGTAAGCCAAGGTTTCTGCTAATAGCTTTTCGAGAATCACCTTGGTGAAAAAATATTATTTCATACCTGTGAAACTGTGCTTAAAAATGCAATTTAAAACTGGTCCTTCACTAAGCTGTCAGTCATGTCTAGACACAACATTGGTTTATCACTTTTATAACTGCCTTTCTTATAATTGAATGATTCACAGGTCAGTGTTAAGTGTCTTAACAAACAAAAACATCCTTCTGAAAATGCTCAGGTACCGTAGAAGGACTGGACTGAAGATTACAAGAAAATCTGGCTTCTTGGAAGCAAAATATACAGAAATAAGGGATGGATAAAGACTTTTGCACAGTACTGTAACTCAAATAAATAGAAGCATTTTTCTGAAATTATTAAAGCATAGCTTTATTATGATGAATCTTAAGAGCACATGCACACATTTAATGGCTGTAAAACCAGATTAAGTTTATAAGAGGGAAGTAATTATTCATCAATTGCAGTGTGAAATGAGTGCAGGTGATTCATGTTTAAATAGGAAAGAAACTTACCTCCAGAATGCGGTGGCGGTCCACATAACAGAACCACTCCTTGGCCCTCACGGACGTTGACCGCACTCCTCACTGTTTGAGTTTTGAAGTTATCCAGATCTGATGAGTCAAATATGATTAAAATAAAATTAAGCCGCTGTTATAAAAAAGTTAAACTGAGAGTCAGACAGTCAAAATGTGTGATTTGTGACATTTTCTCTGTCAACAAGGGTTACTTTGAGAAGGATAGTTTTGAGGGGGCACACATTTTCCCAAACTCCCCTCACAGAATCACTGGGGCCTGTTTTTGATGTTATATTTTGAAGACTGGGACTATAATAGGGCATCAGTGACTGCCCTGGGACACTTCCTGACAGCCTCCAACACTTTCAAAGGCATCTGGGGCGCTGATGAAATAGATGGACCTGACTTGGTGACGTTTACCCTGCAACACTACACTTTAGCACGAGGAAAAGATTAGGCCAAAATAAGATAAAATGAGTGAGGGGGGGAGAGAGGAAATGCTGTGCATACGCTGAACAAACACTGGGGAGCGTGCATGACAAATGACAGTTTGCAGTGCCAGCAGCAATAAGTAACATCATTATTAAATGTGGTGTAATCTTGCACTTAAAAGCATTAGCTTCCCCATCAATACTCTCAGCACAATCTATCCCCCTGCAAATGAATGAGCAGTTGCTGGCAGACAAAACCTAAACCTGGGATGATAAACCACCCTTGGCTTCATGACTGATGGAGGGAAGCTGCCGCAGTCCGCTCTGTACTCCGTCTGCACCCTCTGGCTAACAGCTTAGAGTAAGCCTTCCAAACACAAACAAAAGAAAGTCAGTGTGACCGATAAGGGAAATTAGGAGAGGGAAGATTATGGAGAGAAGTGGGACAGAGTGTTGGTAAGATTAATGAGCAGCTCTCTGATGACCGCAGTGGAATCAAACAGAGCCAAGTCACGGCAGGACACTTAGAAGGCCACAGGAGGAGATGGCCGACTTGAAATACAGGCAGAGGCAATGGCCTCCTGATCTCACTAGGTTGCCTTAGTAAATAAAAGGTCTATCTTATAATGACATTCATAATTATGAGGCACGGTGTTGGAGCAAGATACACATACACTAACATAGTTTGTGTTCGCTGTGCACCAAGACACATTTAATTTACAGTTATATGATGAATATGGACCTAAACATTCAGGCTTTTTCTATTTGTAAAAATGAAAAAACTTGTTGTGGCTAATTTCTTGATTATTCCTGCACAAATTAAGCTGGTAAAAGATTTCAAGTGAGGCATTTATAATTGGAAGCCTGTTCTACCCAACCCACAACATTTGGGGTCTACATACAACTGTGAATCGTGGGCTACGTGGTGCTTTCAGCCAATTTTAAACTCTAAACAAAACTTGCTCCAGTTCAATTCAATTCAATTCAATTCAATTCAATTTTATTTATATAGCGCCAATTCACAACAAAAGTCGCCTCAAGGCGCTTCACACAGCAAGGTAAAGATACTACAGTGTTAAAGAGAAAACCCCAAAAATCAAAAGATCCCCTATGAGCAAGCACTCGGCGACTGTGGGAAGGAAGAACTCCCTTTTAACAGGAAGAAACCTCCAGCAGAACCAGGCTCAGGGAGGGGCAGCCATCTGCCTCGACCGGTTGGGGGTGACGGAACAGAGAAGAGAGAAAGGAGAGCGAAGAGAGACACAGACTATGGGAGAGAGAAGACAACATTCAACGACATGCATTCAGCATAGGTTACCCCGGTGATTTAGCCATCATAAAAGAGAGCCACATTTGTGACACTCAAAACTTGGACTTAAAGCTCAACATCTCCGCCTAACCCATGAATCTCACTTCATAGCACACTCCTCTGGATGTCCACCGAAGACAACAGTGGTGGACAATTGCAGGAACTTTTCCATGGTAAAGGCAAAAACCCCTTTCACAATTCAGCTAAAGAAAGAACAGTCTCCAGCAAGGGGGCATATCATATTTAAGTCTACCATAAAAAGAAGATTTCAAAAGAGAAAATACAGTCAAAAGAGCAAAACAGGGATTAATCCCAAAGACAGAAAGGCCTGATTAGATTTTGTCAGAAACAGAAAAAAGCCAGACAAGTTCTTTGAGCATTTAAAAGTAAGGTCAACCTTTATTAAAATGATGGTAGAAAAACGTATGAAGACTTGGGACAATCCCAAGCATACAACATCCTCTGTAGAGGCAGTGTGCTGTATGAGTGAGTGGTTTCCATTGGCACTGGGTCACTGGTGTTTCTAGATGATGTGACAGAAGGTTTAATTCTGAAGTGTACAGAGCAGTACTTACCCCTCATATATTCAAATACATGCATACAGGTGGATAGTGACCCAAAACACAGTGTAAAAAGCAACCAAGGAGTTTTTGAAGCCATAAAAGTGGATTATTCTGCAATGGTCGAGTCAATCACCTGCTCTCAATCTGACTGAGGTGGCTTTTACTCGCTAAAGACTAAGGCTTATTTAAGACCCATGAACAAACAACAACTGGAGATGGCTGCAGATAACCAAATGCATCAATCTTGCATTCATTCTTTCTTAACCACTAAGCCAATTCAGGGTATTCAGGCAGGATATGTCCTGGACAAGTTGCTGGTCCACTGCGGGGGAAACAAAAAGGACGGCCCATTTTTTCACGATGTCCATGATTTCCAGACATCAAACAAAGGATTCTTGAGAATTATAAAGACACATTTTATTTATGACTCTGTTATTATGTCCAGAAGATAAAGGGATGTGTACAAAATAGTTGTAATTCCTTAAAGGTTTATACAATATTTTTGTCAAAGTTAAATAAACGTAACTTAAATATGCTCTGCTACACAGCTAAAAGAACAAAAAAGCATGTCAGTGTTCAAACATATATGGACCTGTACAACAAGCCCAGCAGCAGCAGCGGATAATTGTAACAGCAACACCTTTTGAAGTAGTAGGAGATCAGAGAAGTACTAATAATTACTTTGGGGAAGAGAGCCAGAATTCCTTCTTCCACATTGTGCAAAACTGCATAGGGAAGGGTGAAGATGAAGCTGGACTCAGTGCTGGAGGGGATATGCTTCTCTATTCTCTGGCCTCTGAGAAGAAGAATAATGGGCTTCACTGGAGTGAACTGACCACACACTGTAACTCTGAAAGCTAGAGGCCAAACTCACTGTAGCCACAGTGATTCCTTTGTAAGCAGAATCCATCTCTGCCATACAAGAATGACTTGCCTAGAGATTACACAGAGTAACCATTACAGCTCGAAGATGATTGGTCTGGGCTATGGCAGCGCCGCTGAAACATTCCCTGTTATATATTGCATCCTATTGAGTTCTTGAGCAAAGCTACTTTTATCTGCTACAGAGGCACCTCAGTACAGCTCTTACTGTATAAGGTAATATTTTTCTATTTCCCCTCATCATCTCCAGTAGTTGTGGTAAAGTTGACACAATTTCCATCACTGTCTGCTACAAAGTCAAAGTCTGATGAGGACAGAAACATGAAATTCAGTTTATCCAAATTTTTAAATTATGGGATCAGCTGTGTCACATTCTGACTGCTGAGAGACAATGTAGCAATGACCAGTGAGTCTTGCATGCCAATATCCACAGCGTGGCTCTCTCTCAGGCTCTCTAAATGTCTATAATCATTTACATGAACTGTATGAAAAATGCATATGCAATACATAGGCAAAAAGTATTGAGAGCATAAAAAGTATTAAGCAATAAATTCAGAATTTTCATTAAGTCCCATTACAGCAGGTGTAAAAATTAAGCACCAAGCCATGCTGTGCCTTTGCAAACATTTTGTTAAAGAATGGGTCATTGTAAAGACCTCACTGCATTCCACTGTGGTACTATAATAGGATGCCACCACTGCAACAAGTCAGCTCATGTAATTTCTTCCCTCTTTGATATTCCACCATCAACTCTACCTCTTCTGGCAATAACATCAGTGCAAAAACTGTGCACCGGTAGCCTCATGACATGGATTTCCATGGCTGAGCAGCTGCATCCTAACCTTGCATCGTCAAGCACAATGCCAAGTGTTGGACGGAGTGGTCACCACTGGACTTTGAAGCAGATATGTTCTGTGGCATGACCAACCACACTTCTCTATCTGTGAGTCTGATGGGCAAGTCTGGGTTTGGTGAATGTCAGGAGAACATTACCTGTCTGACTGCATCATGCCATCTGCAAAGCTTGGTGGAGGAGGGATAATGCTAAGGGGTTGTTTTTCCAGGGTTGGCCTGGGTCTCTTAGTTCTGCTCAAGGGAAATCTTAATGTTTTAGCTTACCAAGATATTTTTGATAGTTCTATGATTCCAGTTTTATGGGAATAGTTTAGGGAAGGCCCTTTTTTCCTCCAGCATCATTGTGCCCCAGCGCACATAGCAAGGTCCATAAAGGCATGGTCAGAAGAATTTGGTGCAGAAGAACTTGACTGGCCCACACAGAGACCTGACCTCAACCCCATGTAACACTTTTGGTTCGAGACTGCGAGCCATGCCCTCTCGCAGTCTCCACGCCTGACTTCACAAATGCTCTTCTGGATGAATGGGCAAAAATTCCGACAGACATGATGAAAAATCTTCTAGAAGCTTAGAAAAATAGTAATAGCTGTAATACCTGCAAAGGGAGACTGACTCCATAATAATGCCTACAGACACAGAATGGGATGTCATGAAAGCTCCTGTAAGTGCAGTATAATCTGTAAGTGGCCCGATATTTTTGTCCATGTAGTGTATTTTTTCACTGATCATGTTTGTTTTGAGTCACAGCTCTCCCAAAGACTTGAGGAACAGGATAATTAATGCTGCAGTTTCTCTTCTGCTAATAAGTAATTCATAAAAGACTGATATAAAAAGACAACCGTAATTCAAACAAGCAGGTTTTAGACCTGTGTGATCATATTTACCCCTCTTTTTTCCTCCATTCCCAGATCTCATTAATTAGTTGACCTTCATTGCATGGAAGCCGACTTTTTAAATCAAAGTTTGTTTTAATTAATTTTGAGCACTTTTTTGTTATGTTGTAAAAATGAGCTGTGGGAGGATGTGCTTATAATGGTTGCAGCTGAATTTTGAAGGCTAAGCAAAGCAGCAAAGAAAGCACGACATTTCTATCTTAGGGCAGTGGCCTCATTACATGGAAAAACTGAATATCAGCCTTGCTGATCTCCTAGACCTCCCTCACTGTGCATTAGGCAAGACAATAAATGTCAAGCAGCTCTCCTCTTCACCCAGTCCTCACAAGTGAGATTCATTACTGAGCTATAGGGATAATGGCAGTCCATCTCCTGAGAGGAAGTGAAAGGCTCTCTATCCTTGGGACATGATCAATAGTCAGGAGGCCTGATCAAGAGAGGAGAGGTGCCTCTACAGTGGCTGTCTGGAAGGTGGGACTGCATTCAGCAGCATCACTTCTCAGGCCACCTTTCTTCTTTTTAAGCATGCAGGCTTTTATAGCAGCAGACAGCCTGTCACCGTGTGATCCGCTCCCAATCTGCTGCAGATATTACACATAAAGAAGTTGCTGGTGATCGCATAGACGCAAACACCTCGTAAGCATTATGTGTGTTTGTCCGCTTTAAAGTCCAGATCACAAGGGCTTGCGTATCACTTGGCGAAATATGAGGCAGTTTGGACAGCGCATAGATGCTGTCAGAGCTGGAACCACTAATGAGAATCAATGGAGTTCAGAAGCAGTCAGAAGCTTCCTCACCCACTGTGTTTGTTGTATCTGACATTTCATTCGATTACCATTTCCCCTCTTGAAAATCTATTCCCAGGCAATCTGAATGAGAAATCGCAATAGTAAAAGAAAAAAAACAAAAGAAGGCCTCGGCTGCAAGCGTATTATTCACATGTCAGGCTGTCATACAGCAGATACAAAGAGACGCTAAAATGTCATAAGTGTGTCAGAATCATGCCAGGAACGTGTTAGCAGTTGTAGGATCACTTACATGCAAATTGAAGGCTGGCTCTGCGGCTGAGGATGGACCCCCACGTGTTGAAAGCTGTGCACTGGTACACCCCAGTGTCTTGGTCCTTGTCCAGGTTGCTAATGATCAGGCTGCCCCCAGACATGTGACGCCGGTAGTCATTCCCCAGATCAATGAGTGTTCCGTTTAGTGACCATCTGGAAAAACGCAAACACAATCAGTCGCTGAGCCCCCTGGAGATGAACACTTGCAGCGTTTATCGATTTGATCAGTCCGCCCACATCATGCTGAGAGGATAAAAGGTAAGCAATAAGAGCAGGGCTTTGTTTTGTTAACAGAGAAATGCAAAAAGCCTTTGCAGCAAGTTAGGAAGAAAGAAAGCATTTCCTGTCACTTTAGACTTCAGCACACTTCTGTTTGACTTCATTTAAGCATTTTGTTTTGCTGTTTACTCAGGCAAAATTCCAAAGCCGAGCAAATCTGCTGTAGTGAATATTGATTTTCTCCTACTTGCATGAAGAAGTGGATTTTATTTCATCTAATTTTTAATTACCTCCATGGACAAGGCTTGGTACAGGTTGTAAGTCTGGTAGCAGGCTATCTGGAAAAAGATTTCTGGAAATCTTATGGATATGTGAAAAGGGTGTTGGCATATTTTAGAAGGCTTCATGGGCATTGAGGCCATGGGCCAAGACATAACTCTGGGTAAGACTACACAAACGGATTTTTCATATAAAAAGATTTTTGTTGGTCTGCTGGTCAGCTGAGATATACAAGCTCACCAGACTTTTAATTACTGCAGAGTGACTTTTTTACTCTAGAACCCTTATAGTCTTATCTTGTGGTTTTGAGTATAATGATATTTCAGCTACATTCAGATGGAATTTTGGTACAGGTATTCTCCATCAGGATGAATCCTAATAACTGTAAATTTCACTTTGCCCAAGATATTTGTCCATAAATTACCATTAAAACTACCAACTTTCGCAGGAACTTCTGCTGTTTGATGTGTAAAGATCAATTAGTATTAGAGCTACACTTAGAAAGCTTTTGCAGTGACTACTACAAGTTTATTGAAGAGGTAATGTTGCCAAAATGGTAACAAAAGACACTTACTGTACAAAACCAGCGCTGACACAAAGGACATGTGCACCGTGGACTCTACAACATGTGGGGTTTTGTTTCTTTTGTGTAAGATTTTGTTGGTGCATATTTTATTCCACTGTCACACAATGGACTTTGTCTTTTAAGGCAGGAAGAGTGTTTGCTCAAAAATGTTCAACTTCAGTTTTTCCAGCGTAAGTGAACTTCCAGCTGCTCCCTTGTATTCTCCCAAAGGGGTCGCCACAGTGGATTGAGCCGCATCGATAATTTGGCAGAGTTTCCCTTCCTGACGCAACCCTCCATGGAGCGAGAGACTTGTGTCCCCACCTGGACTCAAACCAGGGACCTTTCACTTGGAAGGCGAATGTGTACACCAATACTATGGAGACACTAGTTTTTCAGTCTCATCTCGTCTCGTCGTCTACCGCGTTTCCGGGGTCCGGGTTATGGAGGCAGCAGTTTGAGCAGAGAAGCTCAGACTTTCCTCTCCCCAACCACCTTCTCCAGCTCTTCAGGGGGGACACCAAGGCGCTCTCAGGCCGGCCAGGAGACATAGTCTCTCCAGCATGTCCTGGGTCTACCCCACGGTCTCCTCCCAGAGGGACGTGCCTGAAAACCCTCAAGTCACCAGCGTCCAGGAGGCATCCTGATCAGATGCCCGAACCACCTCAACTGGCTACTTTCGATGTGGAGGATCAGCGGCTTTTCTCTGAGCCTCTCCTGGATGACTGAGTTCCTCACCCTGTCTCTAAGAGTGAGCCTGGCAACCCTGCGGAGAAAGCTCATTTCAGCCGCTTGTTCAGCCGTCTTTCAGTCATTACCCAAAGTTCATGACCACAGGTGAGGGTAGGAACGTAGATAGACCGGTAAATCGAAAGCTTTGCCTTAGAGCTCAGCTCCCTCTTCACCATAACAACGTACACCGTCCACATCACCGC
>VUQH01032372.1:0-21293 GCA_015106775.1 Etroplus canarensis | reverse complement strand
TGTGTGTGAGGGCAGACTGCCTTGTATCACTGTCACTCACAGAGACAGAGAAAGACACTGTTGTTGGTTCACACTGACACTTATTTGACTCCACTGTCCTTAACTCTTACCCTGCTCCAGGCAGATATATGTGTTCTTGTGTGTCGTACAGTCATATCACATCAAGACATGGCACCCAAACACTGGCCTACAGCCCATTCCTCTCCTCCACAATAATTTTTCTGGCTCCCTCACTCCATTTGGCCTGCGTTTTTCTCTCTTGTCCCAATCCTTAAACAATCTTCAGAAATCCTTACATTTAAAAGATCATTTGATGATTGTTTTAATATTGTTTGTTTTGAACTGTGTGTGTGGTTAGTTGGTTAATTGGTTGGTTGATAGCTTTTTTTCTTATCTGATTTCAGTATTGAATGCAGCACCCCATTAGACTAGTCAGTCTAAAATGATTTCAATCCTTTATGTTAAAAAATTCAGAATTGGCAATATAGATTTCAAAATGGAACAGCATTTTGAAAACATCCTAAGTGTGTGCATACTTTGAAGTTCCACAGAGTGAATATGTTTTAGCACATCCATGTTATCTACAAGAAATTGCAAAAATTTGTAATGGAAGTGAAGTCGAGAAACGCTATTAAGAAATAGCAACTTTGGGCAAAAATGACTTCAGGCTAATCTAAGGGCCAGTCATTGCCCTGTAAGTCAAATATTTGACTGTTATTATGGACTACACCACATAAAGAGTTTACCTGAGTGAGCAGAACTGTAGAGACAGGCTCTTTATTTTCTGCTCTATTTCTGTTACAAACATAATGTCTCTGATGCAAAAATATGCTCTGAATTCATAGGGTTCGGTCATGGCACAAATGCATATACACATATAAAAATGCACACGCACACACAGTCAGCAGTCATGTTCTGCCAGCACTTCTTGTAATCCCTCAGACAAATTACAACGTCTTCTCCTCCTCTTCCTTTCTCCTCCTCCACCTCTCTCACTCTACTCTCTTCTTCCAGCTGCAATTGGATTTGGATAAAGATGGCTTTTCCTTTTCTTCTCTATTCTTCCCTGCCTTGGCTAAAGAGGGATTTGCCTGGGGAGATTACACACAAACACAGACATACCTACATGCACGCTCACAGACTGCAGTGCAGAGACATTGTATTTGAGGGAAAACATCTTCACTAACAAACAGCCCCCCTCCCTCATCTTCCACCTCTCTTAACAACCCCCCCACCCCCCTGTCTGCACTAAAGTGACGAGCTTCATAGCCAGAGGTCAACAACCTCTCTTGCCTTCTCTGTCTTTCACTGTTTTGCTTCTGCTTCTCTCCCACACAGTTGGTCTCTCTGAGTATTTAACTCTTTTATGCAACTTTTTGTCTTTCCCTTCTGTCCTTTTTGCACTATCCTCTCATTGTTCTCCATAGTCCTGCAGTCAATTTTCTCCATCTTATTATTGTCCTTTTAGCTCTTGCTCAGGCAGAGGAGTTGGCCTTACCACAGTGTGATGTTAACACTGAACAATCCCACAGAATATCGCTGTCTCAAAGAGCAGGGAATGACCTGCTGTCCTGCCACTTTGAGCAGCTAAACTAATGTTCACTTTGTATTTATGCATTGTTTTTATGAGTGTTTCTCTTGAGTTCAGTTCTAATTAGGCCAAGTGACGAAGGAGTCTGAATGAATTTAAATATCAGTAACTGATAACTCAGCCATTTTTCATGGCACAGAAGCAGGCATAGTATTAGACTATTATGACACACAGAAAAAGAAAATACGCCCCCAGGGACTAATTTGTGTATCGTGTGTATGTGTTGGAGTAGGGGGTTGGTGGTGCTGTGACTGAATAATTGAAGGGTGGAGGCAGCAGATGGTCTTTAACCCTGAACCCCAGACAAGACAACAATCAATATTTAAGCAGAAAAGAAATGATACACTACACACACAGAGGCACATGTGTAATATATGTAAACATTCTGATGAGAGAAAGGACATGGTTGTCATTGCCTATGATGTATGGAGTTTGTTTTTCTGCACAGTAAGGGAATGCAAGACTTTATGTGGAATATGTGTGTTTTGTAAGCAATTTTTACTACTTTAAAGTGTCAGGGTATTTTTTGTATACTTGTGGAGTGCTTTCAAAAATATATGAAAATTGTTTTGTACAGGCACCGTTTATATGCAAATGTGTCATGATAATATCCTCCGTGTGCACAGAAAGGAGAAGCACATCATGTGTTTTGAATTGTACAGACAGTTGGTAAGAGCCACAGTGTCTTCCCCCCTTCTTTCTTTCTGTCTCTCCTTCTCTTCCTCCCTCGGCCACCAGTAGTGGTAATGGGGAGGGACCTGTCAGCTCACTTAATGCAGCTAATGTTTGCCTGCGCCTAGGGACACAAGCACAGAGACACACACAGTCCTAACACACACAGCGCTCCACTCTCTCACTCTGTCACCACTCTGTCACATTCCCTCTCTTCTGCCTCCATCCCCCTCCTTCCCTCCCTGTATCCCTCATTCTCTTCCAGCTTCTTCTCTCTCACTGTGCTGCACCCTGGCTCTTAATATTCTTCAGCTTTGCTTTTTCTCACAGCATGAAGCTTTTTGGGAAATTTTTATGTTGATCACATTCATCTTCCCTATTACTTTGAAGCTCTTGTTATTGCAAATAACCAATCAGTTTCAACAGTGGTGTAGAGTTCTGTTTAAAATAAAATGAACAAAGTCTAACTTTACATTAAACAATGTGCCATTATCAAATATTTTTCTAATATCCAGCAAAAACAAAAAAAAAAGTTCTTGGGTTTGCTACCCACTTAGACAGTACTTTGTGACTAAGTGGGCATAATAAGTCAGGGGATATGGATTTTAGGCCTGTGACACAGAAGAATATGTTATTGACTCCACGGACAATAAAGCACATTTTAAAATTTCCCTTAAAACTAGATTAAAAAAATTAGAATTAAGGTAGGCTGAAATCTTATTGCATTCTCTTTTAGTGTCCTCTCTTTTTTCTTTTTTACTGCAAATACAAAATCTAGACCTTTTGACTGCAAAACTTTGCTTTATGCTTGTAAAAAGCACTATATTAATGCCCCTGTAAATGAACATAAACAAATACAACCCAGCGAGGAGTGCAGGAATCAGCTACAAGGACAGGCAGGGAAGCTTAATAAAAACAAATGGCTTACAGAAACAAAAAATACTTCTATTTTCTTTCTCTCTTTTCCCTTCACCCTTGTTGCTGCCTCACTCTATCTATTCCTTCCTTATGCTCTGTCGCTCTGATGAATATCACCCAAGCAAATCAGAGATGCAGAGGAATCTCTCTCTCTCTCTCTCTCTCTCTCTCTCTCTCTCTCTCTCTCTCTCTCTCTCTCTCTCACATTTCTCACCCCCTTTTCCCTCCCTTTATCTATCCTTTTCTCCACACACCCATGTGTGTCTTTGGGTCCCCCTTCTTTCTTTTGCTTTTGCCTTGATTTCCTTATCTATGTTCCTTCCCTCCCCCTTGCATATGTGGACCTCATTCTCTCTCATTATGATGATTTCAGGTTCAGCCTCAGTTGCTGGCCCATTAAAAAACAAACAGCAGCAGCAAGCCTTGCCTTTTCTTATATTGCAGGCAGACTCATAAGATGGTCTCTGCTCTGCATACTGCATTGTAAGCTGAAATACAAAAATTGCCCATCTGTGCTGTTCCTATATTCAAATATGATATGTTTAAATTTTGTCATGCAGAAGAAATATTGGGACACAGAGACACACTAAATGACCTTGGTAAATACCAGCTCTCTCTTAACTGCCATATCTCAGTGCCAGCCCTTGATGAGACCTCCCACTCTTTAGGGAGAGTGCTATATGACTGCGCAGGGATTAAGCACCTGACTGGGGGGGGAAAGGGGTTTTGCTGTAAAACATACATGTGAGGGTATGTAAAGGGGCCTGGAGATTTCTGGGACTCTTTCACACAACCCTGCTCTGTTCTACAATGCTAAGTCCATATGTATGTGTACCCAGAGAGTTTATCCACTGATGTGTTTGAAATATCATTCATGTCCATCCATTCCCACAGTATGATAAGGAGCCCAAATTTTTTAAGACAAACAGATGTAATGTGGAGCCATGTCAGCAAGGTATTTTGAGTATGTTTGCGTTGTTATGCTCTGAGTTGGACTGAGGGAAAAAGCAAAACATAACAAATAATATCTTGATGTGGAAGCACCTGTTAAAGTGGTCTCAAGTGAGATTAGAGGGTCTTGTTTTAGATGTGAAGTGGGCTGCTGGGATTCAGCTGTACTTGTTTGAGCTGCAAGGGACTGTAATATGTAAGTATGTAGGACAGGATGGATTGACCAAACTGAGAGGACGAAATAATGGATGATGGTGAGAAACAGATGCACTTAAGACATGTTAATTATAACAATACACATTTCTTTTCAACAAATTTGAAATTGATTTTTACTGTAGGACCAGTTAGATGTTGATGGTTGCTGCATGGGCATTTTAATTTTTTAAATATATTTTAAAAAAATTGATCTACAGCTGACTTAGAGGTATTGTCTTGAAAGCCTTCCTAATTTCAATTGTCATCAGTTAAATATCATGATTTAAACACTGAAAATGCTGAGGAAATCCACAGACTGAAATGCTCTGGTTTCTTTCTGCTGCTATAAAGCATTTAAAGTATTGTATACTTAAATGTAAATTCATTAATTAATTTCAAAATGTTTTGAGGGGTCAGCACCCATTGCACTTTATGAGTTGAGTGCATCTGTTATTTTGTTCAAATACTTTAAATGATCTTTGGTTAACAGAACTAGTAGGTTTATCTGATGATAAGAAAGACACAAATAGTTCATTAGAAGAGGTTGGATAAAATGTTGAAATTTAGAATGATGCTTGTTTTCTGGCTGGTTTCATTAGGATGGCATTTACCTCTGTCAAAAAGCCCATTGAAGTTTAGATGGATGAACATTTGATGAAGATTTCTCAGATGTTGAACTGATCCATGTGTAGGATAGACACTTCCACTCTAACTCCTCCCACATTACAAGTGAGCACAGCCTCTTTATTACCCATGTAGGACTTTTTGTATGACCACACTCTGTGCTGAAGTCAGTATTCAGTCATGCAGTACAAACTAGACCTCAAGCTGTAGCTTTCAGTTTGGTGAATAAATAAATACAGTCATGTGAAAATCAAAGCTTTCACGGACTCTATGCAGTCTTGTGAAAAACTAAGTACACTTTGTAATTCAGTAGGATATAGACCCACCTTTAGCAGCAATTCCTTGAAATAATCCTTTTCTGTATGATTTTATCAGTATCTCACATTGTTGTGGAGGAATTTTACGACATTGCTTCAGTTTATTGAGGCTTGCAGCCATTTGTTTATGCAAAGCTCTCTTAAGGTCCTGCCATAGCATTTCAATTCGTCTGAGTTCTGGACCGACTGGGTCATTACATCACATTGATTCTCTTTATTTTTAGCTATTTTCTTGTAGATGTGATAGTGTGCTTACGATCTTTGTCCTGACCCAATTTCAGTCAAGCTTTAGCTATTGGATACATGTGACCGTAGAGTATTTTGGTATACAGAGGAGTCAGTGACTGCAAGCTGCTCAGGTCCTGTGGCAGCAAAACAAGCCAAATCACCATACTTCCACCACCGTGCTTGACAGTTGGTATGAGGGCTGTTTTATTTTACCAACCATGGTGCTGTATATTATGGCCAAACATCTCCACTTTGGTCTTGCCTGTTCAAAGGACATTGTTCCACAAGTCTTGTGATTTTTTTCAGCTGCAACTTTTGCAAACCATGGTCTTTATAGAGAGAAGTGGCTTTCTCTTGACAATCCATCTAAACAAGCCACAATTTTTTCAGTCTTTTTCTGTACCGTTCAGTCTTTTCTCTTTCGTACTGTCATGAACTTTTTGACATGCTAGCTGAGGCCTGTAGAGTCTGAGATGTAGCTCTTGGGCTTCTGCAATTTCACTGAGCATTACAGACATTGACCTTGCTGTTTGCTGGGACATCTGCTCCCGAGAAGAGTGTGGCATTGTGTTAATACACACCTGAATGCTGCAGACCTTCAAACTATAGAGGTGGTCACACTGGCTAATGATCAATTAATCAAGTGTATTTCATTAGCAGCACCTAGCTGCTACTTACCCTGTTAATTCCTACGGAAGCAGTAACGGTGTACTTAGATTTTCTCTGGACTGTGTGGAAGCCCAGTCTTTTTAATCACATACTCCTAAATTCTGTGCATATGTACACAAATTAATCAAAACTCAATAGTTTTATGGATATTTAACCTTTTTGTTTGATTTTTTTAAACAAATATGGACCAAAAATTTAAGTGCCACAAAGAGCAATCATTTGAATTCCTGAAAATATTCAGTGAAAAATTATGTTATGATATTACCTAGTTTAAGGAAATTATTTTCTTATATTATTCCCTTATAATATTTTTATTTGTTTTGGAATTTTCACAGCTTCTTTATTTGCCCGTTTTTAGAGGTAAACTGCAGTATAGCATAGTCTACCCTAGCTTACAGCTTACAGTGTCGGGTAAGTCTATTGATCCCCCTCACCTTTGAGTAAATTAAAAGCTATGGGAATTGCTTGTAAACAACAAGGTTAACAAATACATTCTCAGTCATGAAGTAGACATGGCATTAGTTGTGGGCACTGATCAATGGACAACAGGGCATTGATTGTGGCAAATCTGTTATATCCAGTATTCTCCAACCACTGAGTACTGAGCACTTCTACAGTAGGTTCTGTTTCAAACTTCAGACATCTTCAGGGAGGATTTCATTTTTCAGTCTTAAAGTGTAAGAAAAAGCATATTCAGAAGGACAAAATATCCTCCTTCTCTTTAATCTTTCTTCTACTTGTGGGATAGTGACAAATTTAGAACAGCCACATTTGCTTATCCAACTCTGATTGCTGGAGGACACAGAACCTGTTCTTGGCCACATCCACACCTACAGCCAATTTAAAATCATCACTTAGGCAACCAATGACAAAGCTCACCACAGCACTCTGTGACATTATTTGAGCGTCTTTAAAACATTCTTTTGCACATTAAAGTCAATATACAGATCTTTTGGGAAAGCTTTTTCATATGTCAAAATGTGTTTTTTTCCAAAGACTTGTGGTTCTAGAGGGTGCTCTCCTTGCTTACCAGAAGAGATGTCAGGGTCAGTTGGTGCTGAAAGCTCCAAATTTGAATATGGAAAATTTGGGGGGTGTGGAGTCTACTAGACTTTACATTTATTGCTTGTTGTTTATGAAATGTCATCTCAAATGTCATGTCATGTTAGAAGTTTCTTTCTGTTGAAAGAGAGCTTTTCCTTCCCACTGTGACCAAGTGCTGTTCGTAGAGGGAATTGTTTGGATTTTACAGACTACTATACAACAGGAGCTGACTTGTTTGCTGGATCTTTACCAAACTTTAATTGGTTAATACCTATGATGGGTAGAAGATCCAAAAACATTAATGAGATTGTGGGGTCAAAGGTCAAGGTCACACAGAGTCTTTAATGAAATGCTACTTACCATGGTAGGAGCGTACTGGGGGGGCTACGTTACTACTATGATGGGTAGAAGAACTGATAACATTTTTGAGGCGACAGAGTCAAAGGTCAAGGTCACATGGAGTTGTCAAGGAAAGTATCGTTGCCACCATAGGAGCTGAGTGGCTTGCTGAAATGTTGGCAATACTTTTAGTATGGCTAATCACTGGAATGGGTAGAAGAACTGAGAACATTTTAGAGATCATGAAGTCAAAAGTCAAGGCCACTAACATAGGTGTTGAGTGAATTCCTGGATACTTGTCAGAGCTTGTATGGTTGATCACCATGATGGGTAGAAAAACTGAAACATTTTTGAGGTATGTGCCTCCATCCATTTGTCTATTATCAACTTTACCATTACAGGACCTGATTTGTTTGCTGGATCTTTCCCAAACTTTGTGTGGCTAATACAGTACCTGTGATGGGCAGAAGAGATGGGTCCAAAGTCGAACTCACACAGAGTCAGATTTAAGTTGGAGGCATACTAGCCAATTTTTAGACATTTCAGTTTACGTGTTATGAGCTGAATTGAATTTAAATGAACTGGAATGCATTAAATCTCTGACCAAACTGTTAATGCTTAAAGTATATTGTGGTTGACACAGGCATAAGGATTTTGATATTTTTTCTAAATTGGTCATCTTGAGTGTGCTACAAGAATGTAATTGTAATTTGGGCAATACTCTTTATGACACTAATTGTCTCTGTTTTAGTGCTGTAGTGTAGTTCAGTTCTAAATTCTGTGGTGGGTTGGAGATATCTGTAATTACAAATCTAATGTACAACATAAATCTGACTGCATTGAAGCCTATATAACTCAAAGAAACAAGCTGTTTTTTGAACCGTTTTCTCACAGTGTTGTCCTCTTAAGCATGCATTTATCTAAGAATCACACCATGAAATGTTGGATCAGCTGACAATGTTGAAATTACGTCCAACCGGCTGACTTTAGAATGTGCATAGATATATGAAGTGTGTGCTTGCACATACATGGTTTTACGATAGGGAGTAGGCGCTTGACTTCTTGTGTAACTCTACATATGCTGAGTATATGTTTGTGTGACAATGAGTGAAAAGAATTTCCAGGGAAGGGATTGTGAAAGAGGAAGAGAGAGGAAATCCTTATACACTCCCTATACTCCCTTCCAGTATCCTCCTCATATTCATCCTCCGTGGGTGCTTTCTTACATATTTTTCTTCCAGTTTTCATGTCATTCCTTCTCGTCTCCCTCTTTTGCTTGTTTGTCTATACTTTTCTTGTTTTTTCAGTCTATCTCCTTTCCTTTTTTATGTCCCTTCCCCCTTGCTGAGACAGTGACATTGGGCTAAAGTGGGACAGAGTGTAGGAGGGCAGTGAGGCAGAAGAGACGGAGAGACAGTCATGCAGGGAGGGAGGCAGGAAGAGCTGCTGCTTCTGCTGTGGTGCCCTCACCCCACACCTTCCCCCAATGCTGCCTCCTCCAAGAACGTACCTCAGGCATTTCTGGCCCCTCAGGCCTCCCCACAATGTCTGGGGGACCCGCTTTTAGCATGTCACCACTACTCCACTCCAATGTGCAACATCTGTCTCTGCAGCTCTTTTGCCTCCCATCATCCCTCATGTCATTCTCCTGTCCTGGCTCCTCCTCCTCCTCTTTTGGGTCTCTGTCGCCAAGATGCCCAGCAACAGTGGTGAGGGTGCATCATCACAGTGGCACAGGCAAAGGAGGAGGATGGTGGGGCATGGGGTGGGGGGCAGGGAAAGGCATCTCTTTCCCTGCCTCCCTCCTTCTTTCCCTCCTCTACTCCTTACATCCGCCTGCCATGCAAGGTGCACTCATCCGCACACAGGCCTTGCTCCCCAATGACCCCCTGCTCCCTGAGATTCAGTATGTGTCACTGTGCGCCTGCTTACATGCTGTGGCACTGTAGTACTCCCACTGAGGACAACATGGCTTTACAAAGGGCAAGGCTTTATTGATTTGTGTGAGAGTTTATTGCATGTGTGTCGGCACATTCTCTGTCCTCCTGTTCTCATGTATACAGAAGGCGCACTGAAGGCACACTAAAAGCGGCACTGTAGGTGTCCGGATACCTGTCTATATACAGTGCAGAATTCACACAAGCACACAATGGAAACAAGTTCAAAAGCGAAACAGAAAGTCAAAGTGCTGCTTTCATAGGATCCATGATCAGTCTTTTCCCTGTTTGCCCTGTGATCTCTTTCATAATGGATGACAATCAAACAAAAAACACCTGTGTGTGAAATTAGACCCTTCATCTGCTGTTATTTTTGTGTTTTCCACAGAAATAAGGTCACGCTTTAGCAGATTTTGCTTTGCATTGCAGTATGTGTGTTTATAATGCATTAGATATGTTCTGTTATCTTTCTCATGACTGTTGAGCTTGTCTGTATCTATTATCTATGAGACTAAATAATTAAAGATAAAAGCAACACATGTTGACAAGTCTGGGATATGTTTTTATATGAGTGTCATTATCAGTGACCAAATTGAATCTCAGATAAACATAAGTGGAGTCATTTTTTGTGCCGTGTTTGCATGTGCACTCTGACATACAGAACATCATTTAAGGGGAAAGAACAATCTAAAGACACAAGGATGGGTTTATGTTAGTTTGGCTTATCTGGCTTTAGTATTACTTCCTTTTTTTATTCCATTTTTTCATCCAGACATACATTAGTGTCTCTATCTCGCTGCTTGAATATTTATGGCCATTCCAATTAAGATTTCTTCACTGTGTTAGAGGCCTTTAACCATTGCAGAGGGTAGTCTGAGATGAAGATGAGGGGGTGGGCTGATGATAAAACAGATTCTACTCTGTATTTCTTTTGGTTTGGATGAATGCATATTTTCATTTCATTTATTTGTTTTTCTACTTCCTTTCTCTTTTTCTATCTCTCTAGTCCCAAGCATGAGTTGCTCAGAGAGGGTGAGGGGTGTGTGGGCGTATGGGGTGTCACCTTCTAACAACAAATATAGAAAGAGAGAGAAACAGAGAGACAGCAGCAGGAAGAGGGTTAGAAGCACAGAATAACCAAGGAAACCGATACCATTTGAGGGAAAGACAAAGAAAACAGGAGACTTGGTGGTGGTGTTGGGGAGGGAAGCAGCTGGCATTTGACGGTGAAGCATGCCTTTTTAATGAGTGCATTAGTCCTCTGAATACCTATCCTCAGATCACTGCATCACATTGAACCTGGAAAACAGACTGAACAAAGGAGGAGAGGAAGACGCGAAGGTCAAGGGTTGGGGCTGAAAACCAGAACACTTGTAGAGAGATAAGAATAGAATGAGTGTGTATCTCTGCTTCCTCTTCAATTATTCTGCCTCTAGTAACTGTGTGCGTTCCACACTCATGCAGAGCAAAAGAGGCAGAGTCTATAAAATTCACACAATGCTTCTTTATTAACCTTTTTCTGTTATTTTGACATAACCTCTCCCCGGTCTTTTTTTTTTTTTTAAGTTTTTGTCTGTGATTGAGTCAAAAAATGGCAGTAATATGTCATCCTTGTGGGTCTTTCTATGTCTGGCTTGTTCTCAGTAGCACTTAACTATTACAGACTACTTTGAATGTGAATAGAAAGGAAATAGGAGCAAGCATCATTCATTTCATACTAGAGAGAGCAAAAGGGAGAGTGAGAGAGGGCTCAGATAGGGAGAGAGCCTATTGTCAGTATGTGTAGATTTCCCATTGTCAAACACATGCCAATTCTTCAGACCTAACAGAGGAGAGGAGAATAGGAAAATGATAGCAAAGAAGAAGATGAAGGGAGAAAGGGCAGGTTGGAAGGCAGGTGTGGAACAGAGGGGAGGGGAGCAGTATTGATTTGACACTAAGGGAATCACACCACAGCGCTGTTCATTTTCATCTATCTGCTCTTGTAATGGGTGTGTTAATATGGCAGGTAGGGGAAGAGGGCAAGAAGGGATTTAGGAGGATGAGAACATTTTATTAGAATCCAGTCTTTTTATCCCTCACCTCTGCTCACCAGAAAACTAACCTGCAAGCATGCATGTGTGCACATGCATATATACATGTACAATCTCGTGTTTTTAAACGTGAGTGAAAGTGGGGATAAGAATGGTACATATATGCTGGGTCTGAATGGACTCATAGTCTTGCAAAGGATAATCATAATTTTCTTACCTCTCAAATTTATATCTACTGCCTTTCAAATTTCTATTTATTTACATCTAACTCAGCATCTGTGACACAGTACAGTTTCCCCCCTGGATTAATGAAGCATTCTGATTCGAAAATCATGTTTATTTACTCGCATTGTGTGTGCATGTGTGTGTGTGTGTGTGTGTGTGTGTGTGTGTGTGTGTGTGTGTGTGTGTGTGTGTGTGTTCTTGAACATAAATTCCGTGACTCTATCCTACTTTAATCACCACTGATGACTACTAGGTTTCCAGCTACACCCCAGAGATCAAATTAGGGTTTTATTTGGAAGGATCTGCAGTGTCCAAGTTCAACTTCTCTTTTTTTATTAATCACACTCATGCTCTTGTTTTTTTTTTTGTTTTTTTTTCATTTTTCTCTTCTCTTTTACCCTCATCCCCCAACCAGTCAAGGGCAGAGGTATCTTCCTATTAAAAATGAGTTCTTCCTTCCTGCTATCACCAGGTGTTTGCTCATAGGTACTGTCTGATTTTTGGGATTTTCCCTCTAATATTGTAGGCCTTTACCTTAAAATATATAATGCACTTTTAGGGTGACTGTTGTTGTGAATTGGTACTATATAAATAAAAATAAAATGAATTCATGTGAGTGAAATGTGTATTCATCCAACAGGGGCAGACTATCAAGGCAAAGTTCTACTGTAACATCCTGAGTCATCTGACAAAGGATATTTGCATGAAAGGATTCAAACTGTGACAATTGCTATCCTGTACCAGCAGACATACCACCAACCTTTCTCACCAAATTTAGCTCCCTGTATTTTTGTCCTCTTCCCCAAAAGCTAGATAAAATTTGAAGGGCCGCTGGTTCCACACAGCAGAGGAGAACCAGCATGCATACCAAAAGCACAAGTGCAAATGTTCAGAATGAAATCTCCATAGAGCAACTAAAATAGCTGTGAGAGGTGCAGCACTGCCCAAGGAGACTAGGTGATCATCTAAAATTAGATTAGAAATGTTTATTTTTATAAGCATGGTTGTCACGTACATAATACCAACTTGTTCATTTAGAAGTATTTGTTCACCTTTTTAAGTCTCAAAACATTTTTCTGGTATAATGTATAACATCACCCATCTGAGTTAGTTTTACAAGTGTTACTAGCTACATGACTGGCTATGGCCTGCCTGCTTTTCTTTCAGTTTAGACGGTTCAGATTTTCTTTATTTTATCAAAAGAAAGCTCCCAATAGAACATCACAGCAAATTCAGCATTTCTGCTTTTAGTCCAAAGTATGACAGGCATGTAGTATATGTATTGCCTTTTCATATTAATTTTTAAACCTGCATCCTAACAAAATTTGAATTCACCAGCTTGCTCAACATGCAGGCCCACACAAGAGATATGGGAGGTGTGCATGTGGGATTTTTTTTGTGAGCTCTTTCACATCCTTCTCTGCATAAAGTCCACTGAGATGTTTACGTGTATCTTGGGGAAGCATAATTTAAACATAACAGATGTAACTACAAGGGCACTTGGCAAGTACAGTCCTCCTTCAAGGCCAATGTCACAATTTTTAGTGATCAGTATCTGCATAAGATTTTAAATGGGTTTTCCTTTGCTCATGCTTCACCTCTCCACCAAGTTTCAAGAAATTCTGCTGGGTATATTTAGGATAATCTTGTTGACAGACAAAGAAATTAGCACACTTGCCACACACAGTCTTCAGCAGAGCTTGAATCAGCCAAAATGAAAACACCTGTGTTGGGAGAGAATGCTGTGTAGAAGTTTATAATATGCCTGGTAAATCCTTATTTATTTATCATTAAAAAAGTCTCTTTTGCAGTTTACACAAATTAGTTCACTTTTTTTTTTCTTAAAAAAGCAAACAAGTCTAATGCATATTTCTGCAGGACAAGAACTTTTTTTTCATTACTTCATTGTAACAGAATAACAGTGATATCTAAAGGGCTGCAGGTCTTCTCAGGCTACAAATGTTTATAATTTTCATTTGATGAATGACGTAGGCACCAACAAGAAACTGTAATGTGTTTAGGAAAAAGGTGATTTGAGACTGGCTCTCCACCTTCATATCTCTATTGCTGTCCTCTAGCATCTCTGATACTACTTGCTTTCGTCCACTGTATGTAATTGTGTTATCTCTGTAAAGCCCTTCCCTTCCCAGCTCATTGGCAGAAGCAAGCTTGTAACTGTTTGATGAAAGGCATCCAATTAAGAGGAAACATGTAGGTCCTGATGTCAACATTTGTGTCCTGATAACACTGGTGGTCATGGAGGCCCACTGTATCAGTGTCTCACAGTGTGGGAAGTCTGTATAACCCTCTGAGACATGACCATGGCTCGGTATTAATTCCTTTAGTCATTAATAGCATTTCACAAAGTCTTTCGTATATTGTTTTAATAGTGGAGCGGAGCTGACGTAAGGAGGGAGCAGTGTTCTGACTGCTCAAAAGGGAGGGGAGACCAAAAGGTTTCCATTGTCTCAAATTAAGTTGGCAGTGAAAGTGGTTTACTTGGATTCTCCCTGCATGGTGTAATTTGTGAGTATTATATTGATAACCTGCATTCAGCTTCAGTTGTTTGTCTCTTCTCTGCTGTAATAAGAAATGATGGCATACGTGATTGGAGCCAAACGGAATAAGATTTCAGCCAGACAGTTAAGTGAATCACCAACTGTGTTGCATGTGAATTGTACATTTGCGTGACTTGTTGTTTATTGCCCACATTCAACTTCGTGACTCTCTTCCATATTTGTGCCAAGTCTGAGGCCACGTTCCTAAATCTCTCCAGTTTGTTGGTAGAGAAAGTGGCTAGTTTTCCTCCCCTGGTACATTTCACATCCACTATATTTACTGGGACAAGCATCTTATATAAATATCTTGTGTGTTGCCTGTGTGTGGCATAAAGGACAAAAAATCTTGAAAGTGATTTTTCTTCTTACTTTTTGTTCACATTTCTAATGAGAATGTGTCAGTTATGTTCAAATTAATAATGGGTTTCATATATCTGCATAGAGCATATTTGACATATAATATATATATATAAAACATATGTATTTTCTTCTTTCAGATTTGTGTGCCTTAAATTTACAATTTTATACTGGTTTTTGTAGGATGTTTTCCATACTTCCCACACACTCACTGTGCTATGAATCTTCAGTTTTGTGATATGCCTTTTTGCTGTCAAGGCCAGAACTGACTAGAACACAGAACATTTCCTAGACATATTAGAGATTAATCTACAGCTCTTTTCAGACATGGGATACACAACAGTCCTGGATTCATCCAAACATAACTCACATTTATGTTAACTATTCTCACAGCTTCATTCAGACAACACTGACCGACTTAAAGAGGCCACATATGGAAACAAATTCATACGCACTTAATAAATGGATCAGACAGTTGTTACACTGAAAATTATAAACTGAATATATGTGGCTGCTCACTTTTCCTGAAGGGTAGTGTACAAGGCAGTCAGAGAGTAAGTACATCCCTCCTGACTCAACATGTGGTATCCCTTGTTTTGGCTCATTAATCTTTTTGAAATATGCCTTACAGTTTTGATCAGCAGGTGGAAAATGTCTTATTCCATCTTGTTCACTTCTTTAAATATGTAAACACTATTTCAGCATCAAGAAAGAAGTTGGACATGCTGTTTAATTAAATGTCAACCTTTACTTTTGTCCATAGTAAAAGATAGTTAAAAGGTGGAACAATGTAGAAGTTGATTTAATTGGTCAGCTTTTGTAATTTGATGTTATATGCAGACAGATACTAACTGGTAATACAGAGGTGATTGATCTACATGACTTATAATTCTAGCTAAGTGGACTTTCAAATCATGTAAGTGAAGGAAACTAAATGGCAAATATTCACACAACTGAGGATCCGCACTAAAGCTCCACTTATTCAAGGATATGACTGTGGAATGAATGCCAGAATGTGCGACTTAACTGACTCAAAGTAAATTGTTTTTATCCACTCTGATCTGTTTATTAAGAATAAAAAGAGATTGTGTGAAAAGTGAATGCTGCAGTTCCAGTTTTCTAAAACAAAATGGGAATACATTTTTGGGGGGTTTTGGGGGTTCACATGCTTTCTAACATGTAAATGAATGGCATAAGCAGAGTGTACTCAAGCAGCATAATGCATTTATTTTTTTTAAGGGTGAACTGTGCTAAAAGGTTCTTCTAATTATATGGCAGTGCCAGCCAAATTTACATGTGGGAGCTGTGACTACTTTCATTGTCTTAGATCTGATGACCTTTTCCCAAGAGGATTCTACTGTTTTCTTCTCTGAGCACTCTCAGGGGATGGTATGGGTCCACATGCAAAACTTATTATGTGACCAATTCTGCATGTTGATTTCTTTGTTCTATATTCTTCTTGTGTGTGCAGTGATGAACCACATCTGCAAGCTGTTGGATGCAGTAAATAGACAACAATGGATTTGATGCATGTGGTTTCCTCATGGACTGAAGTTTTTCTGCCTCAAGTCAAAATTAATTTTAACCATCCATCAACGCTTGCTGTGCTTTGTCTGCAGAGCTAATTTATAAATGATGGCATGTTCACATGTTATGAATAAGATGGCATTATTACCTTCTAAACATTACCATGTTAACATTATAATCATGAGCATGTTGACATGCTGAAAGTATTGCATTTTCAAAGCTGTTTTGGTTATTTGGGGGGGGTGGGATAATTGTATTTTTTACGCTACTTTAACATTTTCATCAGTACAAAACACAGTTTCTCCCACTTTGTTGTGTTTGTTGCATATTGTGCATCACAGACACTGAGTGTAGTTGATGTTTAAAACTGAATTTGTATAAATAAAACACCAGCAGTATTGATTTTTTTCATGATTATTCTTCTGAAGAAAGCAAGACAATATTATGTTTAAAAACAAACAAAAAATATCAGGGCTGTCCATTTAACCAAACGTTTGCATGAAAGAACCACAACTTCAGTGACATAGTAGCTTGTCTAGCTCACAAGCCCTCACAATTAACAGATTATTATAATCTGTGAAGTACAGAAAGAAGGTGAGAAATTTTCTCGTCATTGGTTGGAAGTATTGCACAAACTAAGGAGAGTTAAAATCCACTGAGAGGTCAAAGAGGCTCGCAGTCATATCCAGGACAAATTCAACTTGTTCAATATAGGAATAGTGACAGTGAAATGTTGTGAATTGGCCTTCAAATTTTCCACACCCAAAAACAGAAAATTATGCTGACATGTTGGCCAACCAGGTTTTTTTTTTATTATTGCCCACCAGGACCTGATGCTACACCTACACCATGACCCTAGTTCTTGACTGGCCCCAACCTAGCTAAAGACATTTTATGCCATAAATAAACCTAAAAAAAGACAATTTATGTATAAATGACAAAAGGGTTACCCAAATATTTAAGTAATGAACATTTCAATCCAGTTCATTACTCTTAGGAGTTATGAGTCTTGTGAAAATACAAAGGCACCTGAAAAAAGAAAATGACCTTGAATTTGAGCACAGTCGACCCATTAAATGACCACTGTGTGCAAGTTTCACTGCAATCTGATCAATACTTGGAGGAGTAGCATGGTTTTTATACTGCAGACAGATAGATGAATGAGAAACAGAGACCTCACCATCCAGCCAAAGGACAAATGAGCTAAAAATTGACTTGTGTGTATCTAATTCAAAGGATACAAACTGTTCACAGCACCCAATTCCACCCATGTAGACTAATTTCTAAGTTTTTGTTAGCCAAGTCCTGTTTTAAAATATCATGAGTGGGGTAGGAGCACCCTGTCAGTCATTTTGAGACACAGATTTGCTACAACTGCCACCTACACTATATATGGTATTTGTAATGATTCATTACTTTTACATTATGTACAAACTGATGTATTATATATTTGACATGTATATATATATTTGTCTTCAAATGAAACTAAAATAATTTGAAGTTTGAATAACTATGGGCCTTTATTTTTAATATTGCTGTAAATTTATTTGAACCCACCTTTGTTCAAATGGTTGGGCACTGAGAAAACTGACTGTCAAAGTAAAACAGCAAGAAACTCTAAACTAACTAACACTGAAACATGAAGACTAATAAATTATGACACAGACAAGGGAACATGGAAGGCATAAGAAACTAGAAACACAACAAATATGACCAAAAACTGACCAAAACACAATAAAAACAGGGCCAAACATAACAGAAAGATTTTTATTTAAAATGACTGAAAATTAAGTTATACCAGAAACAACAGATGGTTAATAACATGAACCTTTCCAATTTATGTTAAAACACTTGATTTTTTTATACAATATGTCAATTAAATATAATCCTCCTAATAATAATAACTAATAAAGTTTTGAGAAGAAACAAGCTTTCAGTTTGCTGTGCTTGTTCCTAAAGTCCAAACATCAAGGAAACCAAGTCAGTATTCTAAAGAAGTTAAATTTGTTTTTTAATGTGAGAGTTAATCAGCAAGCTAAAATGTCTTATCATTCTCAGTTGTTTGCCAGAGCCACGTTTATCTGTCTGCATCTACAGTACTTGGCCTGAGAAATATGTAGTTACTGAGCTGAGGAACTTGGAGTACTGAAACACCCTAATCAGGTTTGTCAGCCCACCATACTGAGGCACTACAGCGTACATCAGCAGATGGTTGTCAACAGTATCAACGTATTTCAGATGACAGTGTCTCTAAGACTGGGAGGAGGTGTTCAGACTACGACAATTAGAGTCCCATTTGAAGAGTGATCATCATTTGAGTACTTTTATATACTTTCCCACAGCCTGTCCCCATCCCGTGGGGACTGCTGATGCTATCTACAACCAAATGTGTTTACCTAAAATGTTAAAAGAAAAACATCAAGAAGATTTAATAATGTAGACAACATGAAATTGTAAAAATGGCACAGCACCACGATGACACTATCATGAGTCATCTGTAAAATATCAGGTGATTGAGTTTTCAAATTTAATAACAGACAAAAGATTCTACGGAAGTCCATATTATCTACAAACTGATACAAGTGGGGCTAATCCAAACACTGGCCCACCCTGCGATTGACTTTAATTACAGATGGCCTTCCTGACAGCTTATTCACTCAAGCAGTGTTTGCATCACATTTTGACTAAATTTAAAAATCAGGTCCAAACAAAAGTGTGGCTGTGATGATCTACCTTTTCATTTTTTAAGTATTACAGTATTGTTCATCAGCAACAGTCTGCCCACAATTTTGAGGTAAGGTTGGGTTCAGCCTACATCAGGAGGTCACATCCTTCAGTATTTGTCAAGCTGATGTACTGCTGGCTGCATAATTGAAAGGCACGAGGTTGTTGGGCTGGCTGCGCAAGCACTTTACAGAGTTTTGTTTTCTTTGGGCACATGGTGAATCTCCAACTGCATATTTTTCTTTTTCCTGTATGGATTTCACATTTGCATGGAAAAATCTTTCTTGTGTGCTTGGATTTCCATTGTGTGGACAACATAAAGGGCGCTGGGATGGGATGTGGGAAAAGGGAGTGTGCAGTATGCTTAAGTGCATGTTTTGATGTCTGTTTGACAGCCTTGGTCAGTGGCTGATGTCGGTACACACAGAACGTTAACGGCCATCCTCTTTCCTACTCTTAAATTCACTAGAGGAAAACCAGTGAAAGGCTGCTACTGCAGATATCCCACATTATAAAAGTGTGGACCACTTCCAGTACATACAATGTTCAATCATTATGCTAAGCCTGGGGTACTTCAAACAACCAAAAAATTAAACATTTGTGGTTGAAATGATATAAAATTACTTGAAAGCTTAAAACTGATCAAAAATCTCTGTAATGCAGACTCTCAATGTGCTTGCCCTTTAATTTGAAAATAAGGGCTGATTTTCCCATTTCAGTGGTTCCCTAAACACTATTTTTAAAGGAAGTATCTCAGTCATATGATTTGTCCTGACAAACTGTGGTCACAAACCAATTGAGCAAACAATCACTGAGCAACTTTCACCAAAGTATTTTTCAAACTGGAAATGGATGTTGGCTAAAATTTAACCAATTTTTTCCCCAGTTTAAATTATTTGTTTGAAGTTCAATTTTTCCCATGGCTGCTCTTAAGCTAAGAGCAGCAGATACTGGATCAAATGTGCATAGTGGCATTCATTTAAAATAAAAGTGATAAGCATATTTGTTTTGTTTTTTCCAAACATGCACATCTGTCTTCCTTAGTTGTCTTTCCGTATTGGTTTGTGAGCTCTGTCTGGTTTAACAATATTTGCTCTGGTTGGAATGAAGAAAGTCTTGCTGCTTCAGATGAGCATGAGCAGTACCTGAGCACGTTATCAAGTCTGCTTCATGACCTTAGTTAAAGCCTTTGACAAATGCAGGGTGTTGTCTCTGGATTAAACTTCCTAAAAAACTGGCGCACTTACTTTCCCCATTCTTCTCTGGGTTCCCCTCGTTATTGCTTTTTTCCGGCTTCTTTTCGTTGTACAAATGTCCAGAGTATGAGGTGTTTAATAAGTGTTCACATTTCCTCTGCTAGAGGAAATAATAAATCCTAGCTCATTATTTCAATAAACAAAATGTACTACTATCCCTCAACAACTAATGAGAGAAAAGTGTGTTTGGCACATGCACGAAACAATGATATGCCAGGTGCTGCCATTCTGTAACTGATCTGTTCTGGCATAAACCAAGGTAGTCATAATTTTTCCTGACACTTAGCAAGAGAGCGTGAGAAGTTTTTTTGTTTTGTTTTGTTTTGTTTTTGTTGGTCTGGGTTATAATAGAAACTGACCTTGTGGGCATAACTCATTGACAAAATATTGTGGCACAAGGTGAAGAATGTTTTATGCAGACTTCATCAACTGAGTTGTTCCATCACAACTCAGATGTATCAAGCTTCCCATGGTTAACTACAAAGGCCTGAATAGAGGTAAAAGTCACCTATGACAACAATAAAGGTATGAGGCTGCTGGCATGGAGGAGAGAAATGCCCTTCATGTCCCTGTGACTGATGCCATCTCCACAGGCTAAATAAAGCTATCCTGGGTCTTGTTACATATGCAAGCTATCTAAGTGGAAAAAAAAAATCTATCTATCTATCTATCTATCTATCTATATATATATATATATAGATAGATATATATATATATATTTTTTTTTAAATCCCCTCTCGCCCTTGCGGGTGGTCTATCCTTCAAGCTTGGGTCCTCTACCAGAGGCCTGGGAGCTTGAGGGTCCTGCACAGTATCTTAGCTGTTCCTAGGACTGCGCTCTTCTGGATGGAGATCTCGGATGTTGTACCTGGGATCTGCTGGAGCCACTCACCTAGCTTGGGAGTCACTGCACCTAGTGCTCCGATTACCACTGGGATCACTGTTACCTTCACCCTCCACATCTTCTCGAGCTCTTCTCTAAGCCCTTGGTACTTCTCTAGCTTCTCGTGTTCCTTCTTCCTGATGTTGCTGTCATTTGGTATCGCTACATCTATCACTACGGCCGTCTTCTTCCGCTTGTCTACCACCACTATGTCCGGTTGGTTAGCCACCACCACCATTTTGTCC
>VUQH01032371.1:15882-26709 GCA_015106775.1 Etroplus canarensis | reverse complement strand
GATTCATCACATCATGAACAAATATGGTAAACTTTATTCCATCTGTCCTCTGTTTTACATTTTTGGCCTCTCTTTCCTCACCTACACATGTATTCTGTTCCAAATGTAAGAAGACCTCACTCAAAATGCCACAACATTTGCAATCAAAAAAATAGTAGTAATTTCAGTATGATCTGGCATTATGGAATGAAATGGGCTGGCATTCATATAGGAGCTTTTCCATTCTTAAAGACCACTGAAAATGCTTTAGGAAATAAGCAACATTTAACCATTTGAACTATCTTCCATCCACAGCTAATTTAGAATCATTATTTACCCTACTATGCTGGCTCCAGCCAGAATGAGCCAGCGCCATGAACCTTCATGATCAAACACAACAATATGAACTACTGCACTGTCATGTTGGCTGTTATATTTTTTTGGCATCTACACTACAGTATATGGACAAAAGCACTGGGCCGCCTACGCATTACACCTATAGACGCTTTTATGACATCCCATTGATTTGATCCCCCATTTACAGCTATAACAGCTTCCACTCCTCAGGAAAGGCTTTCTACAAGATTTTGGAACGTGTTGGTGGGAATTTTTGCCCATTCATTCAGAGGAGCATTTGTGAGGTCAGACCCTGAGAGGCTTGCGATCTCCATTCCGCTTCATCCTAAAGATGATGGATGGAAATGAGGTCAGGGCTCTGTGTGGGCCAGTCAAGCTCTTCCGCACCAAACTCACCTCGCTTTGCTGGAACAGAAAAGGCCCCCCCCAAACTGTTATCACAAAGTTGGGAGCATAGAATTGTCAAAATGTCTTGGTGAGTTGAAGCAGAAGGTGCAAAAGTACACACATTCCTTACTCAAGTAGAGGTACAGATACGTCTCGTCTCATCTTGTCTTCTACCACTTTTCCGGGGGTCCGGGTCGCGGAGGCAGCAGCTCAAGCAGAGAAGCCCAGACTTTCCTCTCCCCAGCCACCTCCTCCAGCTCTTCAGGGGGGGCACCAAGGCGTTCCCAGGCCTGGGAAGTACAGATACTTGTTTTTAAAATACTCTGGTTAAAGTTTAAGTAATGATTCAACTTCTTTACTCAAAAGTGAAGAGTACAGGCTCTGAAATTTACCCAAAGTACAGCATAAAAGTCATACGTAGCTCTTTAAAGGACATTTCTACTAACTATTTTTTGTACAAAACTAACTGAACGTAATATTATAAGAACATTAAATGATATTAATACAACGGAATAGGAAATTTATTTCAACTTCTATTAGTTAGTCTAATGAGTGAACTCAGCTTGAACAGCTTTTAAGTAGAAACAAGCAGAAAAAACAAAACAGATTTTTTAAAAAACTATCTTGACGTCTTTTACATCAGTTATGTGCAATAAGCACTAATGATGGATACATCGTCAGGATTGTCTTTTATATGTTACTTTTCCTTACATATTGATTCAAATCAGTTTGAAGTTGGGAAGACGTGCTAAAGTAAAGAGGCTGTTTTGAAAATGTAAGAGTAGAAAGCACAGATATTTCTGTTAAAATATGGGTTATAAAAGTAAAAAGTTGTCAAGGAACTAAATAAGCAAGTAAAGTACAGATACCTGAAAAGTCCACTAAGTACAGTGATGAAGTATGTTTGTCACTTCCCCCCTCTGAGCATTAAGATTTCCCTTCACTGAAATTAAAGGACCCAAGTCAACTCCTAAAAAAAAAGAAAAAAATATAGCTTTATCTCTACTCAACCAAACTTTGCAGTTACCCAAATACAGACAAGCACGTAACATTCTCCTGTTGTTCACCAAATCTAGACTGCCATATAGAGAAGCATGATTCATCACTCCACAAAACATGTTTTCACTGCTTCAGAGTCCAGTGGTGGCGCTCTTTACACCAATCCATCTGACGCTTGGCATTGTGCTTGGTGATGTACATGTAGCTGCTCAGCCATGGAAACCCATGCCATAAAGATTTGGAACTCTGTAGTTATTAAGTCAGCAGATCTTTGGCAACTTTCATGCACTATGCATCCCAGCACTCGATAACTCTGCTTTGTAAGAGTACTGACCTCGCTACCACTTCTTGGTCGAGTTCCTAAATGCTTCCACTTTGCAGCAGTACCACTTACATTTGCCCACTGAATATCTAGGAGGAAGGAGTTTTCATGAACTAACTTGGTGCAGTGGTGTCATCCTATTACAGTACAACATTTGAATTCAGTGAGATTTGCAGAATGGCCCATTCCTTTACAAATATGTGTAAAAGCAGCCATTTTATCATAATATTCAAAACATTTCCAAGAGTTGAAAGACATCATTGAATGAGTACCCAAGTTAGTGGATCGGAGCTGTTGTTTTCCTACTTGGGGTCTCTAGACAACAGTGTAAGTTATTACTGTTGAAACACAGATTCACCAAACAGCAGTTGTGGGGAAAGACGTCTGAAGACAACCGCAGTGTCTCATCCTCTTTGTTTCCAAGCACCTCCTTCTTTGTCTCATCTTCACACATGCCTAACCCTCTGTTTTTTTCGTCCTCTCCCCCTACCTTTCATTTTTTTCCTTCCCTCCATCTAATCTTGCCAACCCCCATTCTGGCCCTCTTTCTCTCTTTCCTATCCCCATCTCATCTTCTCTTATTTTCTCTGTCATTTAATACAATGAAGCCAGGAACAAAAGCTCCTCGGAGAGTGTTGCAGATCAGTTCCCCTGCCCTCAAGTATTGAATGGTGTCTTTTGTATTGGGGTAATACATCACAGTCAGTGGCCTCTCCTCTGCTGCCCAACCCGGCGTTTTACTGGAAGCTATCATGGTACCCAGCTCTCTGCAGTCTTTCACGACCTGCTACTTCCTCTGGCAACACTGACACGTTCAATTAAGCAAGCATTGTTGCTGTGGTGGAATTACTTTTTAATAATGGGATAGTTTCATGAGCTGTAAGACCATAAGATATCTCAAGAGCTCTATTAATAATCTGGGTGGGCAGCATGATGTGGCAATGCTTGGCCCTCCCTCAGCAGCAGCTGAGACTCTTAACCTGCTGTTAAGCTGATCAGTGGCTACAAGCATAAGGTTGAGGTTGTTCATTTCAGCTCCCAGCTGTATATAAGATATATTTGACTTTATTATTCATAGAATAATGGTAAAAGTGTTCATGCTGGTTGTACAGTGGCTAGCTGCTGCTTTCTGATTCTGTTTTACATTTCAACATTGTTTTCTGTTTTACATTTTATTGCAAGGTTATGATTGGCATTGGTGAACAACTTTTGGTTATCAGTTGGTCTGTAAATGGACCTGGAGTGAACGCATTACATGACTGAACTTTTGCTCTTATGCACAGGGGCTACATCCTCAGACCACCGGTCATTCATGTGATTTGGATGAGGTGCAGACCCCACCCACCTTATCCAATCCATCCATTTTCTGCACTTTATGCAAGTTTGAGTCGCAGAGACAGTAGTGTAAGTAAAGATGCCCAGGCTTCCCTAACCTCAGCGACCTCCACCAGCTCTTCTAAGGCATTGTTGCATTGTTGCAACTGTTGCACATGTTGCACACATTGCACTTTATTTATTTATTTATTTATTTATCTCTTTTTAAAAAAAAATCTTTTAAACTTAAAATTTTTAACTGTAGAAATAAAAACTAGTCCTGTCTCTGTCACATGTCATATGTTTACATGTTTATATGTTGCACCAGGTCCTGGAGAAACACTATTTCATTTCACTATGTTCTGCACCAGCTATATGTGGTCGAAATGACAATAAAGCTCTCTTGAATCTTGAATCTTGAATCTAAGGGAACACCAAGGCATTCTCAAGCTAGCTGGGAGATATAATCTCTCCAGTGTGTCTTGGAGCTGCCGGGGGCCTCTTTATGGTGGGACATGCCTGAAACATTTAACCTAGGAGGTGCCCAGGAGGCATCCTGATCAGATGTCCAAATCACCTCAACTGCCTGCTTTTGACATAGAGGAGCAGCGGCTCTTCTCTAAGCAACTTCCTGGAAGTCTGAGCTCCCCCCACCCCGCCCTGGAGAGGAAACTCATTTCAGCCTCGACTTCATCCTTTCAGTCACTACCCAGACCTTGTGACCATAGGTGAGGGTAGTAACATGGATCAGTTGGTAAATTGACAGCTTTGCCCTCACACTCAGTTCTCCCTTCACCACAACAGACCAGAGCAGCTCCCGCATTAAAAAAAATCACTTTGTTCCTCCTACATCCAAGATTCTTTGGCACCCTGGCATAGACTGTCCCACGGAGGCTGTGAATTTTGAATCCCATACTAACAATCTAATCTTTTATGTGAAATTTGGTGAATATACATTCACCAGCCACTGTAAGATTAATTTGTTCAAATGCTTCTTAATGCAAATACCTAATCAGCCAATCACATGGCAGTAACTCAGTATATTTAGGCATGCAAACATGGTCAAGATATCCTGCTGAATTTGAAACCAAGCATCAGAATGGGAGAAGAAGGATGACTTAAAGGATGAACTCTAAACATGGACCTTATTGAACTGATTATGTGACTTCTGAAGGAAACTGGAAGCACCAGATCTTATTTCAGTATAGAATTACATGGGTTTATACAATTTAATTTAATTTTATTGATATACCACCAAATTCACAACAAAAGCCTCCTCAAGGCACATTGCACTGTTAGGTAAAGACCCTATAGTATTAGAGAGAAAACCCCAACAATGAGGTCCTCTATGAGCGAGCACTTGGCACCTGTGGGAAGGAAAAACTCCCTTTTAACAGGAAGAGACCTCCAGCAGAAGCAAGCTTGGGGAGGGGCGGCCATCTGCCTTGACCAGTTAAGGGGAAAGAGAAGAGAGAAGAAAGCAATGCGAGACAGAGACTCTGGGAGAGTGAAGACAAGACTTAGTGAATGCAGCAGTATCAAATAAATGCACGGGGAGTGAAAGGAGGTGGGTGGAGAAAAATGCCCAACACATCATAAGATGTCCCCCAGCAGTCTAAACATATTTCAGCATAATGAAGCCCTGCGTAATGATTTATGTAATAAGCAAAATTTTGACATTGTTATAGCCTGTGGAAAACAGTAAGGTTTGCTTTATTTCTAGTGATTCCTTCTGATCGTTGAGAAAAGACACAGATTATATTGTGAAGCTGAGCTGCTGGATGTTGTGTGTTTGCTTTTATTATTCAGTTGTGAGTAAATATAATAGTCCTCAATAGCTAGAGTCAATGCAAGTACACCCGGAAAACATTGCTTGTGTGGTAAAATAAATAAAATCCCCCTCTGCTAAGAAGATAGTAAATAAATGAAACATGTCCATGAGTTCTCTCACAGGTCTGTTCTTGTGTCTCTGTGTCTAAGCAAGTTTTATACATGTTGTTCCAGGTGGTAGTCGCCCCTGTAAACACACTCAGTTGCTCATTTATTACACCTTCACTGAGACTGATGGCTTAATGTTGCCCACTGCTGTAGCTGCACATACATACATGAAAAGATTAAAATAATTAGAATTTACAATATAGTTCTAAAGGAAGAATATGATAATTACTCATTATTTTCCATTATATTAAAAATGCTTGCCTAAGTTACATTGCTAAGGGAAACTAACAATTACATTTAAAGCTGCTTCGACTGGAAATCAGAAATCAGAAATGAAAACACCTGACAACACAAGCACAGAGAACCCTGTTAATTAATTAACCTATTAATCCCATTGAAATGGTAATATTGGGGCTTCAAAAATACTGTAAAATAATAGAAATTAACCCACTCATAAAAAATACAGAAAATTCATTTAATTAGAATACAGTTTGTAGCAATGCATTTGCATGACATCTTGTGTATTTTGGGGGATTTCTAATGCTATATAAAATATTTATATTATTAAGCAATGAAATGACATATGAATGTGATTAAGCCTTGCTGTAATACAAATGATCAGGCCTAAAATTGCAGAAGAGTACTGCTGTAAGGTGTGTTATGTTGTGTAATTTTATGTAAAGATGTTTGGCCATCCACCTGTTTATAAACCATCCATCCATCTCTTCGGTTCAGGGTCATGGGGGACCTGGAGTGTATCCCAGCCACCATAGGGACAGAGACGGGGTGCACCCTGGACAGGTCATTAGTTAATCACAGGGCTAACGCAAAAAGACAGACAACCATTCATGCTCAAATTTACACCTAAAGTGGCTTGCAAAAGTATTCACCCCCTTTCATGTTTTTCCTATTCCTACTGCAGTTTAAATGGATTTTTTGATGGCTCTTATGCCAAAATTTTGTTTTGAATAGTCCAAACTGGTGAAATAGGGGAAAACAATTAAAACTTGGGGGTGGTGGCGTGATTGAGTGAAAGTTCACACATCACCACAGGCAGGTTTGCCACCCAGAAGAAAACAAGCTCTTTGTGTTTCAGTATGCCCCAACCAATGATGAAGGTGAGGAGAATAAAGAAGGTGTCTACCAACACCTACAAACTGTGTCGGATAAAGAAGGAGAAAATGACATTATAGTCCTTATGGGCAATCTCAACATTAACATTGGCTTGGACAACACAGATTGTGACGAGAACAAAGGGAAATGTGGACTGGGACAGATGAATGAAAAATGTGAACACTTTGCAGACCTGTGTTCTCTAAATTAGCTGGTGATAATGTCATGTTTCAGTGTCTGGAGTGAGGAGAGTTTGAGGATCCAAATGCAGGACTGCAGCAGACACAATGAAGTGAAGATAAAGTAAACTATATTAAAGTTAAAGTCTATTAACAAAACCAAAGTTCATGAAATGCTTAGGTAGAACAGGTAACATGAGGAGAAACAGCACACACTGAAGAAGGATGACATAACAGTGAACAGAAGGGAGACAGGGATACAAATAGACTCAGATTGAGGTCACAAACTCAATACACTCCTGTTATAAAGTCAGAAACTGGCTGAAATTTGAATAAAACTTACACTGCAACTTTTTTAATAACCATAGAAGATATATAAAAAAAACAAAAAAAACAAATACAATAGTTTGAGGTTTTAAGACTCATTTAAAGTTGGAATGGTTCTCTACCTGAAAGTACACTGAAGCGGTTAAAACTAAAAGTAAGGTGGGTTTGAAGGAATTGAAGATTTCCTTATTCACTGTAATTATTCCAAAAAAACACCTAAATATTTTTAAAAAGTACAAAAGTCACACAAGAGCTGAACTTATTTCAGTCTTTCTGGGATTTATGATTGGGACGGAGGTTCAACTTCCAGCTGGAAAATGACCCTCAGCATACTAAAGTAAAGTAACGATACAGTGGGTTAAAGGGAAACAGTTGGATTGAGGTCTGGGCTTTGACTGGGCCATTCCAACACATCAACATGAGAATCTTGTTGCATGACTAAAAGCCTTGAAAGAGCTGGAGCAGTTTTGTTTTGAAGAATGGACAAAAATCCCAGTGGTTAGATGTGTCACGCTCAAGACAGTGGTTTTTAACCTTTTTTCAGTGATGTACCCCCTGTGAAGTCTTTTTTTTAGCCAAGTACCCCTTAACCAGAGAAAAGTGGTTTTGGTTGAAATAAAGACATCAAAGACATAAAAATACAGCACTGTAGCATCAGTGTCCGATTTACTAAACTTTATGACTGCAAAACATTGCTCATCTATAGTAGTCTCTTTTAAACTATTAGGAGATTAAAAAAATATGTTAAATCATAACTTTAAGCTTGGTCAAAAAGACAAATTTAACTCATGAATAAAGATTTGTGCACATAAAAGTAATTAACTTATGGTGCCTTCATTTGGGGTTTTAAAAAGAAATGAATAGGTGAATTTAATTATATAAATTTCTTCACAAAGAATCATAAACATATTTATACATAGAAAATGTTCACAAAAAAATCTTAACACATTTATTAGGAGGATGCCGTCCAAGTTAAGGACAACATCAGACAATCCTTCACACCCTCTCCAGCAGCAGACCCGAGTACCTCCATTTTTGAACCAGTGCCCTAAGAGACTGGCAGCTATAACTGCTGCAAAAGGTGGCTCTACAAAGAACTGACCTTGGGGAGGTGAACACATATGCATGCACCATTTTTCAGTGTTTTTATTTATCATATAATTAAAAACATATTTTTCATGACACTTAACCAACTTGGATTATTTTATTTAAAGCAGTTAGCAAAAAATCAATTTAAATTACAGATTGTAACACAAAAAATAGGAAAAATGCCAGGGGGGTAAATACTTTTGCAAGCCACTGTATAGCTAACTTAACAAACATGTCTTTGGGCTTTCTGAGGAAGCTGGAGTATCAAGCAAGAACCCACACAGGCACAGGGAGAACATGCAGGCTCCACACAGAAGTACCCCAGCAGCTGGTAGGTTAGAACCCAGGACGTTCTTGCGGTGAGGTGACAGAAAAAACCACTGCATGCTGCCCATGTGGAAAAAAAACTGCTTATTTAAGAAGTCTTTAATGTTTAAAAAGTATGCCCAGTTTTCAGTTGCTAACAGGCATTGGTCACAACAGAAGTCACATAGTCAAAACTCCTCAGAAGTCTGTGTGGAGCAAACTGTGAATCACATTTCATTACTTTCACACTAAATGCATTCAGCGACCACGGTTACCAAAATAGATCGACTCTTTTTTCAGTCAGAGTCCACCACCAGCAAAACATTCTACTCTTACAGCACATTTTCAAATACTAACCATTGTTTTTTTGTTCACAACAGTTAAAAACACAATCAGAATAGAATGATAGAAAAAGTGCATTTCTGCTGCAGTTACATTGAAATCTATAGAAAATTATTTCAAAAATACTGACAGATACAGATGTAATGCAGTTTGCAGCTGGGTGATCTGTGTTTGGCCTCATTACAAAGCAGATAAAAAGGGGACAACTTCTGAATGTTGCTCTCTTTTTTTTTTTTGGAAATGTGGATAAAAGAGGACAGGTTGGTGGAGAGAAAGAAGAAGAAGAAGAAGAAGAAGAAGAAGAAGAAGAAGAAGAAGAAGAGGCAGACAATGGTCAGTTTAAGGGTACAACCAACCTTGCGGTTTTCAACGGTTGCATCCATTGTGAGAAGAGGTGAGCTATGCATCCCTCAGTTATTGGATTACATTTTACAGTACAGTGCACTAAATTTACCTCCCTTGTATTTTCCCCCAAGGGGTCACCACAGCAGATTAATCCACATTTGGCAGAGGTTTTATGCCAGATGGCCTTCCTAATGCAACCGTCCATGATAAGAGGAGCTTGCATCCCCACCTGGAATTAAACCAGGGACCTTGTACTCATAAGGCGGACATGTACAGTACACTACATGTTACACTACAGGAGCACCTAGTGACATTTTTAAAATAAACTGATTGTTTTGTGTTTCATATTATACAGAATTCAGTGGCTGTCTCCTACAGGAGGTTGAATTTTTTTTTCAGATGCCCAGGAAACTGCTTTCACTGATATCATCACTGCAAACAATGCAATGACACTGTGAGAAACAGAGGACAGAGTGCTGGCAGACAGGATTACTTTTGCCAGTGTGGACATGGTCAGCACAACAAGAACTGCCAGAGTGCTTGAAAAACACGAAATAAGGATGCTGTTGTACAGAGTAAGTTTGAAAAAATGCATGAAAGAACTCCATTATCAGTATGCCCGGGTACGATGTCTGTTCTGAAACCAAATAGAATAAATATATGTGTAATGTGCTGTACTAAAATTGTGGATTTACTCTATTTTAGACAGTAATGGAGACAGAGCCCGGACCAGCTCCACATATATTCATCTTTGTGGATGAAGACGGATTCAGCCAGGCAAAAACTCGCTGCAGAGAAAGAAATCCCTGGCCAGAGAGGAGCAGAAATTACATTATGTGCAGTCCTCTCCAGTGATGGTTTGCTGTGGTACAGCCTCTCATTGGTCCCTACGATACAGAGAGGCTAATTTCTTTCTTGGATGACCTCAGTAATCAACTTGTGCTGGCAGGAGAGAGGTAAAAGGGCAAGAAACACAACCTTTGTTGCTGTGTGGGATAATGTGTGCGCCCAGCCACTCTGCTCCAGTCCCTGACCGGTTTGCTGCATGTCTGTGCTTTTCTTGCCTCCAAACTCACCTTTCCTGAACCTAATAGAAGCGTTTTTCTCCACATGGAGGTAGAACATTTATGACCACTCTCCACATAACCTGCTGTCCTTACTGAATGCCAGGGATAAAGGGTGTGGAGATACTTCTCCTGAAGCCTGCCAGGGTTGGCTCAGACATTGTAAAAGATTTTTCCCAAGGTGCATTGCCAGTGAAAACACAAGATGTGATGTTGAGGAAAATGTGGCCAAATGCAGAAGAGAGGGAGCGAATGTGCTTTTTGAGTTTTTGGACTCCTGCGATTTCCTGATTCTTATTATTTTTTGTAAATACTTACAGTAAATATGCAAAGATACTGAAAACAAGTACAACTGAAGCAAACTGGTGAATTGCTGATTCATTCTTGTGACAATATACAATAATTTAGTACACTCAAAGTGAAAAGATCTTATTCTATAATCAATTACTGATTTAAATCTGACTTTAAAGTTAAAATGTCTTTTATTTCATGCTCTTTCTTGTTCAGTGTGCGCTTCCTGAGTGAGACGTGTTGCCAGTGTTGTGGATGAACAAGCTTACTTTGGTGAGATCAACTGTTTAGCTGAGATGCATGTTGGTAATGGACTGCATGAAGAGTTTTGTAAAAGTAATTTCAGTATTGGCCAATGCTTTGTTAAAAACTAGACAAACTGTAAAGGAGGTTAATTTATTACTAGTCACATTATATATATATATATATATATATATATATATATATATATATATATATATATATAAACTACTCT